>JAPMOQ010050981.1:3602542-3652034 GCA_026543055.1 Argiope trifasciata
ATATATATATATATATATATATATATATATATATATATATATATATAAACTATACTCGTATTTTAAATTGCTATTTAAATATTAATTACGTCATGAAATTAAATCACTTATGAAGAATCTGGTGCTTATTAAACATAACTTTATAAATTCATTCATATTTGAAATAATTTTTTATGTTTAGATAGTGTTATTTGGATATTATAATTATATATTTTTTTAAACTTTACCTTTTAAGATAAGCTACTACCTGCCTTTATTGATCAGCTTAGTTCACGGAAATATAAATGAATAAATATAATGAATAATAATTTATGCAAATCTCTTGCGTATAATTTGAAATTAATGATTACTCAAGCAAAGAATTTTTAAGCATCAAATTGACGAGCATTAACATCGTCTTACTTTAATAGCTTTACCAAAGTTCTGGTTATTGTGCACTTGAAGAATACTTAATGGAGCATATTCTCATCATTAAAAATTTAAGAGTTCAGGCAATTTATTTCAAATTATAAGTTATCTTTGAAAATACAGCCCGATTTCAGATTCTTTTAGATGAGTGCCCAAATATTAAACAAAATCTTGCTACTTTACTTTTTAACAACAGAAGAAAACCATACTATTAATATTTGATGCGACAGCAAAAACGATGAGAGAGATTAAAGCAATATCGTGTCAAAAAATCATTTTGTGCAAAATTCCGGCAAATTTCATACGATCACGAAATTGGTATCAATAGAAAGACATTTTCAAAATAATATATAATTGTCCAACATTTTGTTGAGTTATATTTTTCAGGGAGTTTTAACGACAGAAAAACACTGATAAAATTCCACTTATTTTAAATAATTTAAAATTTCAAAAAAAAAAATTAAAGACGCAATGAAATGCATTTTTTTTTTTGTTTTACAGTGTGTAATTCTGTTAATTTTTTATATCTTGGTCAAATATTGTGTTCTTCAGAACAATAGTATTTGACATGTACTAGCATGCATAAAACATGCACTCACATATTTTATTACTAGTAGAGATAAGAATCAGGAAGCTATATAGTTATTGCTGAACATTCTAGTTTTGATTGCATTCTAAAGATAAACAGCATTTTAAAATTGCTTTCCCCAGGCAAAATATGCATTGCTTTTGAATCATTTTTTTTTTTTTTTGTGGCTGCATGTAAGATTTCTACTTATTAACTTTCGCAATATAGCTATGTCATAAAATATTTTTCAAATAAATTATTTAATGTTATAATCTTTTATTCAGCCTCAAACCGTGTGCGAATTTTATATTCGCTTTTACAGATGAAAGATTGTAATCGTGAAAATATTTGAATTGCAGATTTAGCCAAATTTCCCATTTTAAGAAATATTTGTGCCCAACAAACACCTTTCTGTAACCCGTCTGTCTATCATGAACTTGATAACTCAAAAATATTTGAACTAGACGGATGAAATTTGGTAAACAGACTTAATTCAATAACTACATTTAATTAATTTTTAAAATTTTAAATAGAGTTTTATTAGTCTGTAATGAGGATTGAAATCAACAGGTAGTACTTCAATCAGTAAAATGCAAGGATTTCTGTATTTTTCACGTGAAGGTGAAGAATGCGAGTTCTATTCAATAGTTTTTTTATACTTAATAATTTTTTGATAATTATTTAATAAAAAGTAACTAAAATAAAGAAAATTCTTTGGTGATTTAAGTCGGAATTGATTTTTTAAAAACTATATTATTTGTTTTGAATACAATACTTTGGAAAATGCAAATCTAAATAACTTGTTTACTTAACTGAAATGCTATGGAGATGAAATGTTGTATATACATTCATTTGCCATTTCGAATTACGCGAAATTAATGAAACTCTATATTTATGTAACTTATGATAAGATGATTAAAAGAGTTATGTATTGGGGGTGTATAATTGTTTTCTGAATGATATACTTATCCACTTAACTGTTTTGAAGAGTGCGATACGTGCATCGATTTATCAAATTTTAATAGTTGTAAGCAAAAAATAAACCATTCATAACGATTATAATTCAATATTAAAATTACTTCGAATGCATAGATAAGTCAAGTATTCAATACATTTCTATTTGTATCAACAAAAGAAAAAATTCCCAGAATAGAAGGATCCATCTTATTAGATAGTAAAGAAAATAAAACTGCTAAGTGGTTATTCAAGAGTTAAAATATACATGTTACATTTTAATTCATTTTCGGCTTTCAAATAAAGCAATGGATGATACCAAACTGATTCCATAGTTACAATTATACAAAAAAAAAGATTTTTGTTAAACCTTTATGGTCGTTTAATTTTACAATAATATTGTCACGCAAAAGGCCGATGGTTATATAGTGTAAGAAGTCCAACAAATTCGGTAATAGATAATGGCACTTCATTCTACCAAAAATAGGTAAAGAAAAGCACTATCCAGACATACACAAAGAGCAGCACTTGCGGATAATTACACCAGTAGACAACGATAAGTTAAATATGAAACAACTCAGTGCAAGCATCTAGAGTGCACTCTGAAATCAACCCTTCAGAGAGAGAAGTCCTCGTGTGAGCGTTTAATCTTTCATAACCTGCCAACAGATCAGGATCTTTCTACACGAACAATCAGATCTCGGATTCTAATAAAAATATGACCAAATTCTTTGAACTTCCCAGAACCAACATTTTTTTCATCAAATGATCTAATTTATCACCAGGGTCAGGGGTTGTTCATATGGAATCCATTAATAATATCTATAAATATTTTTCAACAATGGGAAACTCATACCAACTAATATCGCGGAAAAACTTTATAATATATTAATATAAATATACCCATAAAATAGAAATAATTCATGCCTAAAAACTGTTTTTATGTCCCCTATTTCTGAGCCGATGTCATGGCAGAGAGATTGGGTGTCATCCCCGTGATCTGAGCGTCCTGGACTCGAGACCCTCTACGGCCATAGTTATTCTTTTCTGTTTTATCTGTGAGGTACCTGAATGCACCTCTGTAAAAAGGGGTTGTGCAAGTGAATGTGATGCATTAAGTAGCTAAATAGAACTTTTGGTCCTTGTTGGTGTTGCTGAAAAAACAAACGACGCTTATTCGGCTTAAATCACTGGTAGATAACTGACAGCAGTCTTGTAAAATGTCCTGAGTCACAACAACGATCATTGCAAGATTTTGAAAAGTGTTGTGAATACATATCTTAGTTGTTTATTCTTGACTATCTAAATTATCTCTGTAGGAATTTTTTATTTTCAATGTAAAACTGTGGATGAAAACAATAATAATAATAAAATTCAAGATTTATTATTATTTTTTGTTTTTAATAGTAATTCATTTATAAACGAAAAATAATAGTCATAAAACGAATCTTATGGTTAAATGCTTCAATTTTATGAAATGCAATATTTTGCATCTGTCTAAAAAATTATATCTACTACAAATTTTCGTTGCGGGAAATGCAAAGAAAAAATATTTTGGTTTTCGAGGAATTTCCACCCAAGTATTTCCTGAATTTTGACGTAAACACGTATCATTACCAATAAACATATCTTTTATAAATTGTACTAAACTTTCTATCTTTTAACGACAGGATTATTCAAAATGAGAAAAAGTTAAACACATAAAATTTGTTTTATCATCAAATGAAATCGGGCCTGCTCCAGACATGGGAGTAGCTCGTCTTCCCCGAGATCTGGGCGGTCCGGGTTCGAGTCTCTGTTCGGGAATGGTTGTTCTTCATCTACATTCTATCTGTGAGATGTGTGAATGTACCCCCCGTCAAGAGGGGCTGTGCAAGCCAATGTGAAGCATGAAGTAGATAAGTCATACTCTAGGCATTACTGAAAAAACAAGAGACGCTCATTTGGGCTGTCAGATTTGTTGGAAGTTTATAAAAGTGCAATAAGTAGCAACAACAAAATATATGTGGAAAATCCTTTAAAATAGGATTAGCTTTCGATAAGGGTAAGCATTTGATAATTAATATTCTGAGCAACTATACTTATTTCTATTTTCTTAAAATGAAGAGCTGTCAATTTAAATCAATGCAATTTTCTTCATTTACATAATAATTGTATCCTTGTGTGAATATTCCAACTCATTATGTATTTAGAGAGACTAAATTTTCTTGAATTTAACTAATTCATTCAATCATTTTAATTATTACAGAATTGCTTTCTATTTATTCTGGGCCAAATGCGGATTACTTCGGTGAAGCTGAATAAGTATGCATGGCGAGTAAAAGTGGAATTTTTTTTCAAATTGTTTCATACAGCTTATAACTACCTCATTTGATTAAATAAAGGAAGATATTAATATGGAGATTACTTAAATTAAGCCTTTGTCATGAGTTTAAGCAATAGAATATTTATTAAGGAAATATCGTTTCAATTATCTGAAATGACTCTCTGTTTAATAATAATTTATTTGTAAGTAAGTAATCTCATAAGAGTTTTCTTTGAAAAAGAGGGATTATGACGATACTGTTTAAGAGCATCTCGTCAGCATAATTAACTTGAAGGTAATTACAAACTTTTACTTTACGTATTATTAATCTTTCAAATTATAATTTGTGATCCACTATTTGTTATGATGCGTACAAGCAATTGATTCAACTTAATAGATTCAAATTTAATTCTATACGGAAATTCCTAAAGCAATAGTTCTTAAAAATGAATTTTAAAGAAAAATTTTAAAAGAAAACTTTTAATAATATACTGTTTATTTCAACATTCTGAGACAACCACTTTTCGACAATTCTATCTCATTAAGGGGAGAGACGTGGAAAGATGAGCGCATTTCTGGATCATTCGTCCTTCTTTGATCTTAATTTTCTGCCAATTGCATACTTTTTTGTACATTTCTTTTTTTCATGTATATATGAATATCATGTCGTTTCTGGCCATATTATTTTAATTCAGTCTGCGAGTAATCTGAGTTTATTTCATTGTTAAATATAAACATCCTCTTCTTTCATCTTCTCTCTCACCGCTATTTTGAAGAATTAAACCCACCCTAACGCATGCGCAAAAACGCAAAGGATTTTAGAATCATTTATCAAACAATACTTTAAAATAGAAATACTTTGTTTGAATTTTCTACTATTAATTATAATTTATTGTTATAGATACTATAAATTTTGGAAAGCATCCTTTTGTCATATTCTCTATTACTTGGCTTCACATGAATAAATGAAAATTTTACTAAAATAATTACTAAATTAATTGATAATTAAGATCTGAAAATACTAAGATAGAGTATTATCTTTGTGAACATAAAAGTAGAAAAATCTCTATATTTAAAACTGTAACACATCATGAAGTAAGCTAACAAGTATTTAAAAATACAGGTTTAGTAACATGAAATAAATCAACTTAAATAAAAAAAAATATTTAATCAAACAATTCAAGTAAAAAATAATTTGTAATAACTTATTATCAGCTTTTAGTATCATCTATTACTTTACGCATTTCGCTTTTTCATATAATACTGTGTGTGTGTGCATGCATTATTCTTATTAGTTTTTCATTCAAAAAAGTTGAACGAATGTTAATAATTATATGCACCAAATTTTTTATATGTATATGAGTTATTTTCTTAAGAAACAGAAGCATTAACATTTAAATATTCTCATTTGTAAATAAGAAAATTATTTTAACAAATAATTAGAGTCAGTTTTTAGAGAAATTTATTTTGGTACTTATTTTTTAATTTGAAGCAAAAATAACAAATAAATCAATAAAATATATTTTTTTCTAAACTTACTAGAAATAAAAATAATAAAATGAACAATGATAATTCGTTGTTTAAATTCAATATGTGTCAAACAATGAAATACATTTGATGAATTATTAAAAGAGGGACCTCTTTGTGTATCACTCCGAAGCTTCAATATATGTTTTGAGCTTTAAAAAAAATCTTGTACAGACATTTCTTCCAAAAATTCTTTTATGAGATATTTCAGAAAATAATTTCTATCAAATGAAATAGAATAAATTCGAAGCAAAAAGTTTTCAAACATTTATCTAGAACTTCCTTAGATTATTTTTATCTTGATTATACCTGTAAAAACATATAAAAACACTTTTATATCGGTTAAAGTTCGAGAGAATAAATATTTGATAACTAACTCGTCATATAGCTTCAAAGACTGAACCCCACGGATATTCGAAAAGCTGAAAATAAACGTTAATATTGAAACGATTTTAATTACACGAGTGTTGCTGTGGATGAGAAGGTCAAACAAACCGAAAGCCGACTTTTGTTGACACTGTACTTAAAATAGAACTGGTTAATATTTTGAAAAATCAAAAGATAATTATTAAACTTACATTTTTATGTTTCAACGCCGATAATGCAGAACAAAGTTTGTTTTACTACCAGCTCCAATCAACGATAATATTGTCTATATTATCTCCTTCATTTTTCATAAAATCTTCTCCTTTTTCCTTTGTTGTCTAAACATGTGATCTTCGTTCTCAATATGTTCCTTCACCTTTCTCCTGATTGTCGGAATCCTCTTCCATCATTTCAAACTATTGTATTTTTTACTTCAAAATATTTATTTAAATGACTGGCTATAATATTTTCATAATCCTTGAAAGTTGTTTTAGGGCTTCATTCTTTTTTATTTTACAAGATCATGCAGAAGATTTATCTTGTACTAGAAAATAATTTGAGTAAAAACTTTTTAAAGCATTTTTATTGGTAACCATCAGTAAAAAAAAAGAGAATTGATTTTTTAATTATATTACGTTTTTAGTTTTTAATTTATGATTCATTCTTTCAAAAATTGAAACTTGAACTCAGCTTGCAGAAAAAAATAATTTGAATAATAACTTTTTTCAAACATTTTTATCGTTAATCATCAATGAAAAAAAAATTGGATTGATTTTTTAATCATTTTTTCATCTTAGTTTTTAAGTTACAATTTATTAATACAAAAATACACTGAAACTTGAACTCTGTTTTCTTAAATTCGCAGCAGGTAGCTCCACATTTTTGGAATCAAATTTTAGTTAAAGCAATTGATTGATTGGTAACTAAATTCAACATTTATTAAAATAAATATTTTTATTTAGTTTGGGGACGAATAAAAACATTTTTTAAAATACATTTATTCATAAGCCTCAATAAAAAATGAAATTGTTTTTTCAGTTATTTTTCCTTTTTAGTTTTTAGTTTACGATTCATTAATACAAAGGTACACTAAAACTTGAACTCAGTTTCCCTTAAATCATTAGAAGGCGGTGCCACTTTTTGGAATCAATTTTTTTTTTTACTCAACAGATTGTTTGATAACTAAATTCGGATTTTATTAAAGTACAACGCTGCCATCGAAAGTAGATATTTGAACAAAATTTCAAAATTATGGCACATTAAAAAGCGAGTGATTAAAATAAAACTATTAGATATTATTAGAAGTAAAAATTAGTCATGCCAAATTAGATAGATCTTTTTTTCTTTTTTTAATTATTGTAATGTTTTAAAATGTATTTATTTGATTAACAAAATGGTAAAAATGTTTTAGAAATAAGGTAGAATTTTGTTTGAAGCTTGAACTGAGCAAATCACACTTTGAAGAGATTTTAGTTAAAAATTATATTTATGCAATATAAAATTTAATAGTATTTTATCACCGCTATTTAAGAATCCGTAGGAACTAAATTTACTAGATTATATTTTAAATGAAAACTTCCCCAATTTATAAAAGCTACAAGATGTAATAGCCTTTTTTAATCGGTGATTATAAAAATGATATTGTGTGTCAATGTATGGGAGTTATTTACTGGCAATATGTTTATAATGCAGTGATCATATCATTATAAATTATAATAATTTAAAAATCCTTTCCCAATCATGTAAGATGCTTCATTATACAAAGAAATTCAAGATAATTACAAATACTGTTATTTTTAGTATTCTGAGAAGACAACTTTTCGACGATTCTATCTCATTAAGGGAAGAGAGGCGGAAGAATGTGTGGGGCATTTTCAAAATTCTTTGTCATTCTTTAACCTTGACTTTAGCCTTAAAAGACACTTTTTTGTTCAATTTTTTTCGCATGTATGTGATTTGGTATCGTGTCTTTCAGATCTATTATTTTAAGACAGTCTGCGAATAATCCGAGTTTATTTTATAGTTAAATGTGAACATCCCCTCCTTTCTCCTTTCCTTCACCCCCATTTTGACAAATTAAACCCATCCTGACGCATGCGCAAATACCCGAATGGTTTATAATCCGTTACAAAATTATGACTCCGATGCTATTTCAAAATTGCATTTACCTTTTCAAAATGTATGAGTCAGATGAATCAATTTTCAATTTTATAACTGAGAGCTGTTAATGAAAATTTAAACTTTAGAACTCATTGGCAACTAAGAGAAGTAACATTAAAGTTATTTCTCAAAATAAATTATTCAAAGAATAGAGAGTGATGAATATGAAATTGTTTCAATATCATTTCTTTTCTTGAGAATTCTTTTTTTAAGAATTATGTTTCCTACTTTTATTTATTATTATTGACACGCTTTTAGATTTTTATAAATATTTTTTTAATCGCTGCAATTTTTTTTATTATTTAAAAAGTTTTTTTTATCACAAACTTTTAGTATTTTTTTCTTTAGATGTTCTTTTACCACGCCCAATATTTTACATTATTTTTGATCATACATTATTCCTCAGTCTTGTAATATTTTTTGATAAGTATGCAATTAAAATTTAATTTATCTTTTTCTCTTTTGCATATCGCTATTCATGATATTAAATTCTTATGTCTTCAAAGCTATGAGATTCCTTACTGTCTATATTTGAATAGATACAGAAATATTCTGAATTTATTTTGTTTATTTGAAGAGATACTACACATACTGATACTTTTCATTTTTTATCAAAGAAAACTGATAATAATAAATTTTAACTATTATGTTTGCGGTCTTTTACAACAGACTTTGAAATGACTTCATTTGTTTCTTCGTTTAAATAAGTTTACTTTCTAGTACAGAGCTACTTAGGACTATTTGTATAAGTGGCAAGCCCTTTTCTTTTAGAATGAATAACAATTTGAACACAGACACATTTTGCATTTTTTAAATTAAAAATTATTTACTTTCAAACAAAAAAAAATACCTTGCAGAAGCTATTGATGTTAAAACAATTCCATGGCGACTATTGATTTTTTTTAAAGAGATTAAAATTATTTTTGTTTTTAAGTGTCATCTATTGTCCCTAAAAATGATTAAAAGACTCCACGAGTTGAAAGATTGAATTTGGCTTATGTTTTTAAACAAATAATTTTAAATCATACAATAATTTTGAATAATTTTAGTCAATGAACAAAATGACGCTTGATTAAAATATTTAATTTTTCTTGAAAATTATTGGTTTTGATAAAAAAAATAAGCAAGAAAATAATAATTATCGTTTGCAACTAAAAATGCGAAAGATTACAGTTGATGTAAAAATGAAAATGGCTTGATATTTATGTAATAATGAATTATTTTAAAAATGAATTTTCTGTACATGGAAGAAAAAAGAAAAGATAATATCGCAGAAAAGCTGATGTTTGGAATTTTAACATCACTTAACTATCTCTTGCCTTAGAAATATCACCCGGAAGTTATTGCAAAAAAGTATAAAAACTATGAAAAAGATGAAAAAAAAGAAGAAAAAATAAAGAGAGACAGAAAATAAAAGACGAAAAATAAAGCTGGATTGGAATAGACATTATCGAAGATTTCATTGCACTTTTTATTTTTATCAAATGGTAATATTTATACATTATTTGGGAAAGGTAAGTAAACATCGTAAATATCATTTTTATTTAAGAAAATACAAAAAAATCATAAATAAAGCACTGGAATTCGATATATTGTTAGAAATATTTTAAAAATTCTTCATGCCTTTATTTTACGTGTTTTTACAGGTCGTTGATTATTAATATACTATTTCCACTTCGAAAAGCACTCAGTGAAGTATCATATTGTGTGTTTTTTCCTCATTTAAATAATAAAGAATTTATCTGCATTCTAATATTCATTATTCTCTTGGAACTATATTTTTATTTTAATATTTATTATTCTATATATAGTGCAATACTAATAAAAAAACACTAAAAGCTTTACTAAGTACAAATTACAAAAATTTTGAATTATATAAAAATTTTAAACACTTTCATAAAAGACAAAATAATAAAAAAAATACCTTTATCAAATGTGTGGAGGCCAAAATAAAATTGCATAAGCAAGAAATTTTTATTGAAATAATCTAAGAAAAATGTTTCTGATTTTTAGTGTTCGAATAAAAAATAACGAACTTTATTTGTTTATTATTAGTGTTACATTCAGCTTCATATTCTTATTTTCTCAATAAATTATTTTAAAATTTTCTTTTCTTCTAATATTATATTAAGATTTAAATTGTAGTGCTCTGTTGCTTCAACGATTTTGTTTTAATTTTCAAAAATAATTTATTTTTATTTTCAAAAATTTACATAAAAACAAAAATTTTGAATTAATTTAATATAATAACTTTTGCCTTTCAACATGATATTAAGGTTATTTTTTTTTAATTAAGTTCCTTCAAATAATCCCAGTTAATTTCCTTCAAATAATCCCATAGTTTCGTAAAAAAGAAATAAAACTTCAAAATATTCAAGTAGGAATAATAAATTAAAACATAAAGTTAATTAAAATATAAATGATTTAAATGTATTTTTGAGTTGAAAATAAGTGAATGGCATTAATAAAATTGTATCTTATGTCATAACCTTTTCAGATTTTAGTAATAAAAATGAATATTAATTATATTATCCAGTTAATTATTACATTATTAGAACAATAATTAGTTTAAGTAGGTATTATGCGGAAAGCACTTAAGAACATAAAGATTAAAAAGAAATCTGTATTTACTTTTTCTATAAAAAAGTCATAAAAACTCTTACGTACTTAAACGCTGTGAAAGAAATCCCCCCCATCATTTGTATTAGATTATTACTCCTACATTATTTCTATTATAATGTAGAAGTAATTTAAAGGATAAATTAAAAAGTCTTAACATCTATTAAACCCACAACAAAATTTTTCAATAAATATTGTAACAATGTGCGTTACTATAAGGGGTGTTCAAATGAAAAGGTGCGAAACGAACTGTGGGCGTAAATGAATACTGTATATAGTATTGGTAATATAGTATTAGTAGTATAGTAGTAATATAGTATAGTATAGTAAATGAATACTTTATTATACAACCATAAACCTGAACACAACGATCTCATTGATTAATACGTCGAAGCATTCCTTGTTCCCAGAACTCCTGCGGCCGTGACGAGACGCAGTACTTCACTGCCTCGAGTTTGTCGTCCAAGTTGAAGCGCTTTCCTTTTAGAGGTTTTTTCAGGACCGTTAACTCCGATGTGTATGTACTGTAAGACATTCCGAAGACTAGGGAGGGAGAATAAGACCTGGGCTACTCATGGAGGGCAATGTTCTGCTCCACTACAATGCACATTCAGGGTCATGAACGCGGAACAGGCCAATTTTAAGTGGAAGGAGCTCGTTTATTCACTCTACAGCCCAGATATGTCTCCCTGAGATTTTCAAGTGTTTTGTCCACTGAAAAAACGTCTGAAAGTAAAGCACTTCAACTCGGAAATCGAATTCAAGGACACTGTGAAGGATTGGGTCTTGTCACGGAAACAAAAATTCGAGGAACAAAGAGTCCTTCGGTTCTTCAATCAGTGGGATCTTTATTCTCAGAATTATGGTGTATATTTTGAATAAATATAACAGCAGTGCCATTGCTTCAGTGCCATACTTCATTTATACCCGCAGTGTCGTTTTGTTCATTTTCATTTGAACACCACTTGGGTACTGGATAATTTGTAATAATATCAAACAAGTATTCTAACTATTCGAAATAAAATATTTAGAAAAATCATTTTGCCTTTAATTTTACGGATAGAAAAGATTAGATAAATTACAAAAAAATATACAAAATATTTCAAGGTTTTGACTAAAATTCAAAGAAGTCGCTGAATTAAATATGCATTTACGTAATTATTGTTTTTCTTTAAAATAATTATTGCTACAAAATACAGAATTGGGTCGTCTTATTTCCAAATAGAAAGATGTGATTAAAATAACAAAACTTTTCAAATGAATTAAAGGAAAAAAATTTTAATTAGTCAGGTAGAAAATTTGTTGAATGTTTAATCTTTAAATAGTTGATTTTGAAAGTATTTCCAATAATTGCCTCAATCAGAAAAAGAAAACTAAAAAGGTATTCAGTCTTCAACTAAAAACAACAAACAAAGAAAAATAAGACTCAAATTCAGTGATTAATTTGTTGAAATACGCTATTTAAAATATCGAGTTGTTTTCAATTCTATTGCAAATCTCAATTCTGAAACTTCGGCATTTAATTAACGTTCATTTATTTTTTAAATAATCCAATAGCAAAATGTCAAGTCTTCATCAAAATCGAAAGAATTAGCTAATCTTTCCTAATTGCTAAATAATTAAAATTTTAATTGGTTGACCCAAGAGAAAATAAAAACGGAATTAATTTCATGTAAAGGAATTGTTTATTAGATTCATTATATTTCATTTTCGAAAATGTAAGTACTTTTTACTTAAAATTTTTGTAATTAGAAAAACATCAATTTCTAATAAGTTTCCGTCTTTCCCAATATTTTTAATTATATTACAGAAATTCCATGTTTTGGAAAAAGAAATTTAATAGCACTGCAAAAAGTAAAATTGACTCACAATGTATTACACTCGAACGTTAATTTATTATTTAATTATTTGTTTGTGATTTTTTAAGCTTTGGAATATGTTATAATTGATAATTAAATTGGGTACACATTTTCTGGTAATATAGTATTTTTGATAGATTTTTTATGAATAAAAAAACAAAAACAGATCTATTTATCTTAGATATTGCTTTTTATTCTCAGAGATCAACGGAATCTTCTATTTTTTATGCACAAAAATACTATCATTTCGTTTAGTTAAATTAACGTCCCGTTTTAAAGAAATCCTAAGGCTATTTTGGGAAAAGACCTCGTAATTTTGAAATGACGGGGAGTACACCTGAGCTGGCACCCAAATTTCTACACATTACCAGAGGGGGGACATTTGGTCCTGATGGATTCAATGGGCAACATACCGCCTTACAAGACGGTTTCTTGGAATTGTTTCATGAGCTTGACTCAAGTTCGAGATCTTACCTCCAGGCAACCACGGCCCTTACAAGTAATATTGTATCTGGTCTAGTAAATTTTGTAAATTTATTAAATATTTAAATGAAGTCAGTAATTATAACTTCTTTGCTTACCTTATTTGATAAGCTTAAAATAAATAATAAATGTTTGAAATGTTATCATATAATAAATGAAAATATATATAAAAATATATTTATTTATATAAATAATAAAATATATATGAAAATATATTTATTTATATAAATAATAAACTATATATAAAAATATATTTATTTATATACATAATAAAATATATATATAAACATATATTTATTTATATAAATATTAAAATATATATTTTAAATACATAAGAGAGTTGAAATTAAAAAAGTTACTTTGTAAAAAAGTTGTATTTGTATTTTTTAATTATTGAATTTGATTCTTCTGATTATTAAAAAGATAATTAAGTTTAATAGATATTCCATAAAATTCCTTATGGTTTTATTCATTAAACTTTTCATGAAATAAAAATCAAATCTTTGATTTTTATAGCATTCCTCCCTTACAATTTTGAATATTTTATTCATTTTATTATTATCAAATAAGGGATAGAACCTTTGAAACGGTGGAATAAAGGTAAATAATTTACTTAATGTCTTGAAAATAGTTCAAGAAAATAAATTTAAATTTTTAAATATGAATCAAAATTTTAAGAAATGATTTTAATATAATACAAAAAATTTAATAATATTAAAGATAAAAAGAAGGTCCTAAAGTAAAAGCTATTAATTGACAGATTCAAAACTGAAAAAATTACTCAAAATTGGATTGATGAAAAATCTGAGCTAAAAAAAAAAAGAAAGAAGGAAAAAAGAACTTTTTCAAAAAAAAAGAAAGAAGGAAGAAAAAAAGAATTCATTCAAAAAAAACTTTGAAATTTTTTTTAATTGAAAGAAGAAATAATTATTTATTTTTAGCCATTAAAGAATTTAATAAATAATACATAATTGTCATATAAATGGTTGTTTTAAAAATTGTAGTTATTTAATTTGAAAACTAATTAATTTGAAAAAAAAATTATATGTGTAAAAATATTGCATGCCTACTTTCGATAGTAAAATATCATTTAATGTGTTACGTGATAAAAGAAAAACGGGGCATCAAATAAAAAAAAGTATAAAGATTTTAAATACAAAAAATATTAAAAGGCATTTTAGAATCAAGAATTTATGTTCCAAGTTTTAAGAAGTATTCAGTATACATATGGAAGTAAGTAATTTCAATAAATAATTAATATACATGACTTTTAATATAGCAGTAGTGCACTGAAATCTTAATATAAACAATAAATATTTAAGATATTCACAGAATTCTCAAAAGGGCGAAATTTTCATTGCTCTTTTGGTTTAAGCGAAACTATAGCAATAAAAGTTTTGAGGAAAATAGCTTTAAGCATTATGCACTTAACATCATTGATAGCAGAAGCTATTTATGCATTTTTATTTAGGAATTCAAATATTTTGCAATTTCTAGTTTTAAATCCGAATGATGTTATATAAATTATAATTACAGACGATAAATTATCTTTATGTCAACTGTACAACAGACGTTAAAAATGTGAAAAACTGATTAAACCTGCCTTTTTTATATTTTATAAATAATTACTGAGTAATCATTTACCAAAAGGTGATATCTTTTAGTACAAGTTTTTTATTGAAAATAGATGCCCCTCACACTTGTTTATATTCAGATATCTGCAGTACAACACAGTTTCATTTCTATACATATATACATATTTGCATATATGGAACAATAGACTTTTATTATTTTAATAAAAATGCATATTTAACAAATATAAGTTGTTTTAATAATGTTTTTGTCCTTATGAACTATTTAAATACATTATTAACTTTTTTTCAAAATGAAGTTACTGTCAAAATTTTAAAATGCTCCATGCTCATCATATTTTCACCTACAACTCTAAAACTTTCTTTAATTCTGTCTAAACATACGATGATATAAATTTTATATGAATGAATTATTTATTAATCTATAATGAAATGATTTTTTTTTAATTTTCAAAACACGTAAAATAATCAAGTTTTAAATTAAAATTTGTATTTACAATAAAATATTAATTTAGTTCCACAGAATTAAAATTATCCTAAAAACTATGATGAAATGTATTTATGCTTGTAGATGGACAAGACTCTTTATAACTTCTCTATGAAGTAAATGAAAATAGCAGACGAGTTTCTGGAGCAGTTATTTAATTGTTTTTAAGATCCTCATTTTCTAAGACAAAACAATCACGAACACGAAAAATACATGCATTCACTTCGAATACAACCTATAATGAACAACCTCAAGAAAGATAATTTGAAATATATCTTGAAGTTAATAAGGTAAAGATATCTGTTGTATCAAAAAAGAAGGTACTAGAGTTATGTAACCGATATATGCTCTGTTTTAATGCGCGTAAAACGATTTGAAGTTTTATGATATTTAAATACTTTATTTTTTTTACCAAAAACGATCAAAAAGTAACTAATGAATTTTGATGATATATATGTATATATATATATATACAATCATAAAAAGATTAAAATAATAAAAACCCATTTCCTGAGTCAACAAAAATTAAATCGAAACTTATTAGGTTGAAATCGAAATTAAAATTTGATTCGGAACTAAACAACAAAAAGTTCACAAAAAGGAAAATTAAATGAAATAAAATCTATTTATAAAACAAATCTACATTAATATAATTAATATAATTATGTAAAAGAAACTAATTGTGGAAACGAAACTGAAAATTAGAACCGAAACGAAAAGTTATTTCGAATTCGAACAAGTTTTAAATTTTTCAAAAAACTAATCATTATATTTAGTGAGCTCAAATGCAGCTACAACTAAAATACTGATGAATCTAAATTAATTAACAAAATAAGCCAAGCAAAAAGGAACACAACCGAATCAAAACTACAACCAATAGAAAAAGAATCCGGCCTGAAGACTTTTTCAAGGGTAACCGTCAGGGAAGGATTCAAAATAAGGGATTTTTTCTGGGAGGCTTCGAACAATACCAATTTCGGCTAAAGCAAAACAGACATACCAATTTTAACAGCAAAAAACACAAAAACAAAGCCACATTAAAAAGATCACCAAATAAAACAAAAGGAAGATAGCAATTAGTAACAATATTGATGATTTAATTTTTATTAACTAAGAGAATACCAATATTGTTACTGATTGCTATCCTCAAGAATTAATTTTAACAGAAGCAAATAAAAATCATCTTGAAGCTACTTATATGGATTTGAGAATCAAAATTGCTAATGATAAAAGAGACGAATTCAGCGTTAAAATAATTAAACTGTGTAATTTCACTCTAATCTTAACTCTAAAATTTTCAAAAAATATAATTTTCACACAATTTAATGAACAAATAGTTTATATCAAAAATTTAAACAATAAGGATTTTTCCAAAAAGTACTGCAATAGCGATATTTTAATAATAATAAAAAAAGAAATGATGAAATTTTAAAAAAATAGACAGAACTCAGAAACTACGTTTATAATTTTTTCTGTGTATTATAATTGGAAAGGCAGTTGGGGTGATATTTCTTCTCCTGTTGCTGGTTTGTTCTTTCCCTTTTTTTTTTTTTCTTAATAAATTTTGTGGTGCGTTGTAATTTTTGGTTGAATATTCTTATGTAGTTTTATATATTTTTGTTCCATTTGGTGTTGTTCTTAATGTGGCTTTGCTTTTGCGCTTTTTATTATATATATATATATATATATATATATATATATATATATATACTTTTAACAACTGAGAAACAGTTTAGAAAACATGAAAGTAAATTTGTTATCGATAATGATGTGTTTATCTTACGTAATTAGTTTTAACATCGAAAGGAAAAAAGTTTTAGATTCCCTTATATTACAATACTACGAGAGAAAAAAATGCTTATTCAAGCTAAAACAGATTCTACAATAAATAATTTATTATCTTCCTTAATCAACCCCAATTTACTATCTGACGAGCAAATTAAATTAAAGGATTAGTGCAATCTTCTAGGATCTCTAGTCTTTTAAACTTTTATTGAACTACAACAATTTCAGTCCTGAAAAAGAGCTAAATCTATGAATACTGAGGGGATAAACTCGCTTTCTTTATTTTGGAAGTTATAAAATCTGATGAAATCGATTTTTTGCAAAGCTTGAAAATGAGAGATAGTGCCTATTTGAACTTTATTGGAAATTCTTTCGGAAGTTGTAATAAGAATGCGTGAATTTTTGAAAGTATTGAAAATTATCTGCAATATTATTTGAATAATTTTCTCTATAATGCATTTGGATAGAATTGGAGGCTGCAATGAAATGGAAAAAAAATTACAAATTGCATTTTAAAATATGGTTGGTTTTTTTAAAAGCGTTATAGAAAAAAATTCAAACTATCCTCTTTTATTTTGGAACTACATAAGCAAAAGTAATTATAATCATGGGAAAATTCATCCAGGAGATTTTGAGGAATCTCGCTATTTGTAAATTTTTCTCTGAATTGTGAAAAAAATGGAATAAAATTCCAAACTGATTTTTAAAATTCATCTGTTTTTTATAACGTTTTGGAAAAAATTTCAAAGGATACTCTTTAATTTTGGAAATACGTAAGGAAAAGTAATTATAATCATGGAAAAATTCATCCGGGAGATTTCGAAGAATCTCCACATTTATGATCACTCTGAGTTAAAATATCATTAATTTTAAAAACTCTATGAGTTACATGGATAAAATCAAGAGATTTTTGTGCCTCTATCATTCAAACAAAATTTGTAGATTTCCGGAAAAATTCAGACTAATCCGGGGAATAAGAATTTCATTTGTTTGTCTCTCTGTTTTTCCGAATGCAAGTAAATAGGATAACTATAAGAAGTAAAGTGTTAGAAGAATAAAATTTCGTACACTCTTTTAACATCCACAAAGCACATAATTACACTCTAATACATGCAAAGGTGATAACTCAAAAAAGCGAAGACAAAATTATATGCGTCGTTCCTACAAAAATTGTATCGAATTTTGGTTTCAAATAAGTGAAAAGTTCGAAATGCATACCCGGTAATTTCTATTTTATTGCGAAATATTTATATAAAGGCTCATGTGCAGATCTATTGGCATTTAAAATAATATTTGGTACTTTTCCATTAGACGGGAGCAAGATGTCGCCAATGTGAGCAAAACGCGAGTCAAGTCACCTAGCGAAGCGAATGACAAAACAAATGTCACCAATATGAACAAATAAAGTAGAGAAGTGTAACAACGTGAAATTTGATGTAATTTTGCATTTTTGGAGATTTTTTTCCAGTTTACTACATTCTTTTTATTACAATTACTTGCTGATTAAAACTATTAGTTAAAAATTATCTTTTTTATTTAAATTGATTATTGTCTATTAATCTTATCTTTTTTATTAATGTATTATGTAAGGCAGGTGTTTCACTTTTGATAGATTTTCGGTATTACTTTTACTATTGAATCTATATATTAAATAGTAATTCTGTTTTGAATGGTAAATGTAATTCTGCTTATTTTCGAACTAATTACACATCTTAAAAGATCAAAATTTTCTATTTTTGTTTTCTTAATTTTCTACACCATATAAGAGACCTTTTTACACCAAATGTTTCTGCTTTTCGGCATTTTTACCTTTAATATTGACTTGCTATGAAATCAAACATAAATAAAGTAAATGATGTTTCAAACTCAAATTCTTTCTTAGAAGAATTCGTTACTTGAAAATTCCATTATTTTTTGAATATTTATTTTTTTAGCCTATTCATTATTAAAAAATTTACTGAATATGAAAATTTAGGTATCAACTTCATAATTTGAAAAAAAAAATCTATCATGTTTTCCAGAATGTAAAATTTTATGAAGATAACAGTTATTTTACACCTACCATTTCCTTACATTTTTTCCAGTAATGATAATATAACTGCTTTTTTTTTTTCATTGGCAACGACAAACTCTTTGCTGAAGTAGCTATAATAAATATTGACAGTTAACAACCTATATACACTGAAGTGATAAAAGTCATGGGATAACTGTTAATATCGTGTCGGTCCTCCTTTTGCCCGGCGAAGTGCAACAACTCGACGTGTCATGGAGTTCACAAGTCGTTGGAAGTCCTCTGCAGGAATATTGAGCCATGTTGTCTGTATAGACGTCCATAATTGTGAAAGTGTGGATGGTGCAGGAGTTTGGGCACGAACGGACCTTTCGATGATGTCCCATAAATGCTCGATGGGATTCATATCGGGCGATCTAGGTGGCCAGATCATGCGCTCATCCGGAATGTTCTTCAAACCAATCGCGAACAGTTCTGGCCTTCCTTAAAAATAACATAATCCTTCATAACATAACATTAACCTTCCTCAAAAATAACATAAGAGGAAGTCTTTATTCTAAATGTGAAACCATTTATTTTCCAAATGGATATGTGACTTGTTTACTCGTTGATGGAAGAGTTACTGTAATAACTGGCTTCCAAGATGTGTAAAGGTTTCAAATTGATACTATAAAAATATCGCATCACACGCTAAAATGAAAATTTACCTTCAATTTCAAAATTGCCTTTTATTATCTTTGTTTTTCGAGATACCAGAAAATTAACTTGAACTGCTGTATTTTAACTGTATCATAGTCAATATATTTTTTTAATTGCCAAAATGAAAGCAATGCTAAAAGTTGTTGTTTTTGTACAATTATTTGGTGTTTTATGCTTTATTTTTCGATATCAAAGATATAAACAGAAAATATGCAATTCAGTGCTTAACAGTGCACTTTCATTGCATTTGAAAAATATTTACATCTAGTTGCCAATTTCAGATAACTCATTTATTTTACATAAAAATAAATGATTTATATCCTTTGATTTTACATAAAAATTATGCACCTTTTTCCTTCCTCCTAATAGGATGTTATGGAAAATTACTCCGAAGAATCGAAAAATAAATAAGTAAATAACGAAAAACTGCCTTTAGAATATAAACGTTTTTTTTCCCTTTCTTATTAAATTTGATTGACAAAATGATGAATTTTTTTGCACTTCCTTATTTAAAATATTTATTTGATAGTAGGAATTAATCTGCAAATAATGCTGACTGCGTATAAAAGGATATCAGAATTTCAACTGATTATAATGCCTCTTAGATAGATTATAGAATATCTTTAGATTTATTTGAATATGACTTTTGAATCCGAATATGAGCCAGCATATCTATTATTTGAACTATTTTTTTCTTTCTCTTTTGTTAGACTTTTTCTTCCAAAAATGTTTTGTTCCGGTCATTCAGTTAAAGATTGTTTGATAGTTTGAGATGTTAATGGATTCCCAGTAATATTTTTAGCAAGTTGTAAGATATGTGAATGACTTAATTTCGATCGACACATCGAAACTGCAAATAAGAAGTAAAAATAAAAAATGAAATCTACGATCGCAAATTTCAAGTTACCATGTGAGAACATTATTATATTTAAGTCATTATGTGTCTTAATTACACTGAAGTGACAAAAGTCATGGGATGAATGTTAATATCATGTCGGTCCTCCTTTTACCCGGCGAAGTGCTACAACTCGACGTGTCATGGAGTCCACAAGTCGTTGGAAGTCCTCTGCAGGAATATTGAGCCATGCTCTCTGTATAGACGTCCATAATTGGGAAAGTGTGGATGGTGCAGGAGTTTGGGCACGAACGGACCTTTCGATGATGTCCCATAAATGCTCGATGGGATTCATATCGGGTGATCTAGGTGGCTAGATCATGCGCTGGAATTGTCCGGAATGTTCTTCAAACCAATCGCGAACATTTCTGGCCCGGTGACATGGCGCATTGTCATCCATAAAAATCCCATCGTAGTGTGGGTACGTGAAGTCCATGAAAGTGATCTGCAAGCAGCTGAACATAACCATTTCCAGTCAATGATCGGTTCAGTTGCACCAGAGGACCGAATCCATGCCATGTAAAAACAGCCCACACCATTATGCAGCCACCACCAGTTTGAACAGTGCCTTGCTGACAGTTTGGGTCCATGGCTTCGTGGGGTCTGCGCCACACTCGAACTCTACCATCAGCTCGTAACAACTGAAATCGTGACTCATCTGACCACGCCACGGTTTTCCACTGGTCTAGGGACCAGTCTATATCCTCACGAGCCCAAGAGAGTCGCTGCAGGCGATGTCGTGCTGTCAGTAAAGGCACTCGAGTCGGTCTTCTGCTGTCACAGTCCAAGGAAGACAAATTTCGCCTCACAGTCCTATCGGACACGTCCCTCGTACGTCCCACATTGATTCCTGTAGTTATTTGAAGAAGTGTTGCGTGTCTATTAACATTGACCATTCTACACAGACGTCGGCGGTCTCGGTCGTTAAGTGCAGGTGGTCGCCCACTGAGCTGTCCATGATGGGATGTGATGCCTGAAATTTCATACTCTCGGCACACTCTTGATACTGTTGATCTCGGAATGTTGAATTCACTAACGATATCCGCACTGGAATGACCCATGCGTCTAGCTCCAACTAACATTCCACGTTCAAAGTCTGTTAATTCTCGTCGTGCCGCCATAAATCACGAAAAACCTGTTCACATGAATAACTTGAACACAAATTAATGCTCTGGAAAACGAACTGCGCATTTATACTTTTTCGCTGCGATACTACTGCCATCTGTATATTTGCATATTGCTATCCCATGACTTTTGTCACTTCAGTGTAAATCATTGCTTTATGAAACCTTTTGTTAGAGCTATGTATATACAACTAATAATTAGATCGAATTCCGACTTTCTTTTCTGAATAATTTAAAGGCTTAATCATTATAATTAAGATACTTCACTATTAGCAAATTAAATTAGATTGAAATTTGTTTAAATTTTAAAAGTACTTTAATTCTTCATCCCTTTAATTCAAAGAGGGCTGAGAAAGGGGAAAATTTATTTTGGATTTTTGAAACTTATTTGCTTATCGCTTATTACGATGACTTTCCAAAATGAGATTAAAATCTACTGAGACCATATCAACGAAAGTCATAAAGATTGCGCACACAAATTACCAATTACTTCACAGTTCAAGAAATTCTTCTTACATTAAGTACAAGAATTTTTATTCCTCTGGATATGAATTATTGCATCTCTGGATGGTCAAAGGAGTAAAACTTCGTGGTAATCAAAGGTATAGGTAATTTCTGTACTATACAGATCATCCACAAATTGATTTAGCGTAATAAAGTTTTGCATTTCAATTAACATAACTGATTTTAGGCTCAGAAAAGTAGAATTAGAGTTTGCACGAAATAAGACTATTAATCTATCTGTAGCTGCGCAAATTAATATTACTTCTTAATAGCAACAAAATATGAGACAAAATTTAGTTTTGTTAATACTTACTTTTCAGTTACACTTTTGTAATATTCACTTTCTTTTAACACTTATTTGAAATCAGATAAATATTTTTTAATTAACTCGGTAAATGTTTCTGTCCAACAGCAACAAGCTAAATTAAGCAATTGGTGGATGATCTTCACATTAAGCAAACAAATTTCTAAATTTTATCGCCAGTTACCAGTATGGATTTAATTGGTCAAAGACATTATCTATCAAAGAAACAATACTTTCCCTTATTATTTATGAAAACTTTTAAATATTAAAAATTAATCTTTTCTGCATTTAAGCATAAATATTATCATTTTCTCCTTCTTTGGTCCCATTTTTATCCCATTTCTTTCTCCATGATCTAAAAGTTTTTTTAGTATATTAGAGGTTTTTTTATTGTAATCTTGTGAACTTCCAATTAGATAAATACCATTAGACATAAATACCTTGTATTAGACAAAGAGTCTGTACTAATTTGTAATTTTAAGAGAATTAGTGTAGTATATAATGTATAATTTTATGAGAAAAAGATTCAAAAATTTAACATAAAGAATTAATTTACTAACTAAAATTTGATATCTAATTCAAATTTTTAAAAAATTAATATTCGAAAAAGGAAGTAGTAATATTTACATTCTAAGACTCTTTACTTAATCAAACTTTTTAATTGATCAAAAATATGTGTCTTCTTTCAGTCTACAACTAAGGCACCACGTCAGATATTCATTCATAGAACGCTGTCCTTATCAAACTAAAAGCCAGATTTCAGTCATCTGCAAGCATCAGTTCTTTCCATTTTTCTTCTGTACTCATCATGTTTTTAATTTTTCAAACTGAGGTGGTGACAGACCGAAAAGCAAATTGACTCCTTTTTTTTCAACTAATAAGGAATTAAAACGACGTTTTTATTGTAGTATCTACGTAACCAAACATTTTAATTTACAAAAATATATGTATTCTCTTTCAATCTATCTCCTCTGTGCTACACAACGTCCTATTTTCCATAGAGTAGTCTCTTCAAGTCAACAAGAAAACTTTAAATCGACAGTAAATTTAATTTCTTTCCGTTCCTATTTCTATACAACTTTTTTCGTTCCTTTCAAACTGACCGATCTTAAATTGAGAAACAAACTGACTTCTACTTAAAGGGCACGAAAATAACGTTTCTATTCCAAGATTTTCTGCAGCAAAATACTTTTTAATCGAAAAAGAGACTTATTTTTTCTTTCAATCCAAAAGTTACCTTTCAATCATCGGCAAACATCAATTCGTTTCTGATCCTCCAGCCCAAACATCTTCCAACCATCTTAAATCCTATATCTGGTACATTTTGAGGGCATTCAAATCCTCTTTTGTTCCCAATATTCTTACCGTCAGCGAATTTCTGCCTGGTAGAATACTGGATGGTCTTTTCTTCGATTCGATGCCGGGAATGAAATCGAAAGTTCTGTATTCGGAAAAGCTTTTATTTCGGTCCGCTGGCTCGGAACGAGGCTTGTTTTACAGACGAGCTGATCACTTCCGGGGAAAAGGGTTTTGTTTTGCTGAACTTTTCCTGAAATCTTCCTAATTGTGAAGACGTCTCGGATATTTATTTGCTTCCATTTTGTCTGGAGGGATGCTGATGGTCTTCCGTTGTTCTATTGTTAAAAAAATTCGGGGGTAAAGACTGGTCCATTAGTAAGAGCTAAAAGAAGTGTTTACAAAACTTCGAACGTTAAGAAATAAATTTCACCTTTCTAGCTTATTACATATATTTATTCGATGCTTTTAACATCCAACCTATTTATGGAGCAAATTGGCTCACTTATTCAACTTAACTTCACCTCCATCGCATTTTGTTGTATATGCCACTATATCTTATTTTTTTACTTCATTTATATGTATGTATTCGAATTGCAAACGCTATTATAGATGTTTCGAAGTATTAAAGAATTTTTTAATGGTTGCCTTCGATTATTAAATTAAAAATCGCCCTTTAAAATATAAAACTAAAGTTTTTGATATCACCACGAAGGAAAATCCACTGGGTTGAGATCTGGCAATTGTAGAAAAAAATTCAGAATTGATAACCATAACTCTTTGTTTAACAGAATTCCATTAAAATAACTATATATTTCGATGTGATCATAAATTTTTATGAAACACTCATATTTGCAAGATAGGTTTTGGGGAAAATGACTATTTTTTTGGATTTTCGGTAGAAGCTCTGAGATTAAAAAGAAATTACTTCAAATTTTTGTTTTGTTACGGTTCTATTTTCCCAAATATGGTAAAATACTTCATATAAGCAATTAATCGAGAAAATTACATTTAGAAGAATCTAAATTTAGCAAAAAAAGAAAAGATTATACAAATACTGGCCTAAAACAACTTCTATTCAAACACATCTGTTCTAGATACAATTGCTTTGGCTTATAAATCCAGACAAGCAATAAATGAATATTTGGCTTCTAACCGCTTCTTTTATTCTGCCTCAACAGAAAAAAGTTTTCGATGAAACTATATAACCCAATATTAATGACGATGATGATGACATCGTACCATTTAGCTGATGAAACGCGAAGTGACATTTTCTGAAAGGAAAGATGGATGACGCTAAACTTCCAATTTACTGACTGATGCCAATGTTGTCTCGGTCGTAGAAAAGGAATTCAATCCTGGCGGACAAAAATAGTAAAGAGAAGCATCCGATTCCTTTAATAATTGATTTCTTGGCAGGAAAAAAATCATTCTGAACGAAGTTTTTCAAATTACATTCGGAGATATTGCTCAAGATATCTCAAGTTTTTGTAAACAAAATCCTCATATTTTCAGATATCCCAGATTTTTCCTATTTTAGCCCTTTTGAGAATTTTAACTTTAATCAATGTTTTTTTCATGCTCGTTTTTCTTCCTTCTATTTCTGATGCATTTCAATAGATTATGATTTCTGTTAGGCAATAAGAAAAGTTATAGCAATTTACAAATTTTATGTACAGACATGATTTTGACAAAGTTTTCTTTACATTAGGCCCCATTTTTTTTTTTAATTTCATGAAAGTTTAGGTGAAAAGGAATTAGCTATGATATAATATCTCGACAGATTTGAATTGCCTATTAAAAGAATTAAGATTGCTTCAAAAAAATTTATGTTTCCGAATATGCAGGATGATTACAATAAAATTTTATCTATAAACATCATCCTAAAAAATCAAATGGGTGAACGGATTGTAATGAAATTTGGTGTATAGACTATATACAAGATGCGCTCACGCAATTTTGGGGAAAAAATTAGTTAGAAAATGTCCACCAGAGGGCGCTTCTTTCAGAAGAACAATAATTTAACTCAACGAACGACCAAAACGGAAGACAGAAACAATATCATCAATACAAAACAAAAATTATGAGTTATAAAACGAGAAACCGGGAAAAACCAGAAATTCGTCAGCGTCATGTGTGAATCATCACAACTGATTATAATTCTGTTTCTGCTACTGAACAATCTGTTCGTTGAAATTTTGCAGGTGATTGAAGCGTATTTCCCTATATTATCCTGGATACGATTGCCATCTTTTCTCTTTTGCAATTTGGTCCTGTTCTGTTTCTAGTTTCTACAGACTGAACTTTTTTCCTTCATGAACTGAACTTCTCAAACAGCATGCTGTTATATTTTTTTCTTACTTTTACTTTATGTGATTAGATGATAAGGTGATCAAAAACTAGCCAATAAATATTAATATTGTTCCTTTATTTCATTTTGCCCACTTATTGTGTTGCATTTAATGTTTTTTTACTGAAAAGACGCCTTCTGGTGGACATTTTAGAACTATTTTTTAATTTTCAGAAGAACTGTTTTTTAATTATTTCTCGCATATAGGCTATATGCCAAATTTCGTTATAATTCCTTTTACCCTTTTGCGTTGTAGCATGCTGCTTATATGGAAAGCTTAATTGAAATGATCTTGTAGATTCAGTTTCTTAAAAATATTTGGGATGAAGAAATTAATTAAAAATTACTTCTTTTCCAAAATTATTATACTGCTTTTTCATGCAAATAAGCTAATGTAGTAAAAAAACACAGAATAAAATATCGTAATTTATCAAATGAAAATATCTTTATCTCGATGACAAATTAAAGTATAAATATCTCAATACTAAATTGTTGTTGTTTTTTTACTTACGCCACAGTTTATAAAAGATAAGAAAAAAATTCTAGACAACTGATGCAAGCATGGTGCATTACCAGGAAAATTCGATATTTTCGTTCGAATTTGTTATTTTTAAAATCAAATGAATGTTCAACACAATAAAAAACACACTTTAAGACAAAAAGGTATTATCTGATAATGCAATCAGAAGCAGAATTTTTGAATAAGAATTTATACAAACCTTTCTTTAATTGAAAATAACATTGAATTTCTGCATCGTCGTTGTGAAACGAGTAAAACTATATTTAAAAAAAACAAAAAAAATGTAATTCAAAATTGAATTTTCCCACTAGAAAAATATATGATTTATTTTTGCTGTTAATTCAGAAATATTGGCTGATGACATCAAATGGATTATAAAAAAATAAAGGAAGATTTATATCGTTATTATAATTTAATTGAAATATGGTCTCCATTGTTTACATCAAATAAGTTGTCATTTTATATTTCATAAAGGGAAGAAATTATTACAAATAAACGGATTTCAATATCAAAAGAGATTTTACAAAAAAAATATTAAAATTTAATTTTTATTTCAAATTGCGTGAGGTTTAATGCTTGGTGTGCATTTCATCATTTTTTTAAATTTTAGATGAATTTTAATTATGTATAAACATGCAATTATTTACAAAAGAATTCATTTATTTATTAGATGCTTGACTTTTGATAAAAGTAATATTATGTAAACAATACTATTCCTTTAATGAATATATTATTATTAAAATTTTAAAATAGGTTTTTAGAATATTTTCCTGATTTAAGAAATCAGAATATATTCGACTTTCAAGAACGATAAATCGTAACATAATAACGATTAAGAACTTGATTCTTTGAGATCTTTATTTTATTTTCAAAATTTGTACATTTTTGTATAGCAGTTTGCATAGATGTGTGTGTATAGTAGAAATATTATATAGAAATCTACACAAAAAAACAGTTATTTAATTTAATTGCAGGTTAAAACATTACTTAAGTCGTTAAACGTTTAAAACGTTATTGCAAATTAGATTTAAGAATATTCCTATAATTACAAAAATTTATGGAAAAAATCAAGTGGAAATAGAATTAGAATTAGAATCAATGACAAGTTTATTGTTTGAATATAAATATGCTTTAAATATGGTTTCACGAAAAAAATATATTAGAGAGCCATTAAGATAACTTTGAAATTCCAATTTTTTAAATTTTTAAAAGTTTTTTTTCTTATTCACCACCTAATATCCAAGTAGTAACTATGTACCAGTGTTGGTAGCTATAGAATAGACGACTTATCCAGATGAATGTTTCAATTTTTTTTTTCTTCATGCAACCATATAACGCAACTTACAATTAAAATGTTGCTTTCTAAGTATTATAATATGAAAAAAAGAAATTACGCTACATAGGATTAGCTAAAAACAAGGAATTTTATTTATAGCTGCTATTGCGTGTAAACCCAAATATAGCTACAAGTGATGAATAAAATCTGCTGTTTGCGTTGACTCGGAGTAAAATTAGATTCTTCGCCAAAGAATTAGTTTAATCCGTTTCCAAGCACGATCCTGTCCATTCGAATTCTTCTTAATTGTAAAGAAGTTTCGGAATTTATTCCCTTCAATTTAATACTGAGAAACGTTTCTTGCATGTTTTTTTTTTTTGCTACTGTTTTTTGCGAACAAATTCTGAAGGTAAAAGTTAGAGAAAGTTAAATTATAATTTAGGTTCAAAAAATTCATTTGAAATAAATATTTTACATTTATTAGAATAGTTTTTTTTCTTATTTTGTAGAATTGCAATTGTCTTTTTAGGAGTCAAAAGTATTCGTTTTTTGTAAGTGAATTTAATTTGAAATGTTGCTGAAATCAGTGATATATCAATAATATTCAATACTTTCAAAGAATTATTTTTAAAAGGAAATTCTGTTACAAGTTAAAAATATCTTTGACTTAACAAGATAAAATGACAAAAATTAATTCGAGTGATAAATGAAATAAATTCTTTTCAATGTATTA
Organism: Argiope trifasciata; assembly: GCA_026543055.1. NCBI lineage: Eukaryota > Metazoa > Arthropoda > Arachnida > Araneae > Araneidae > Argiope > Argiope trifasciata. The sequence continues at coordinate 3,631,368 of JAPMOQ010050981.1, forward strand.
TTAATTTTTTAATCCAACAACTTTCAGCCGCTTTCGTGAGATATTTTTAAGCTTTTACAATAATTTAATATTTTTCAACAGCATTTTAAGCGTTTTATAACGTGAAAGTAATTTAAGGATTAAATTATATTTGGAATTAGCAGGAACATTCTGAAAGATAGATATCATGGATTTGATAAATCATTCATAAAAAAATTATCATTGGTTTAATTGCATTTTCTAAATGCTTCCTTGCATGTAGGTGAAGGTGTTGTGCTTTTCGATAATAAGTAGGAACATTATGAAACATAGATATCATTGATATGATAAATCATTCATAAAAAATTATCATTAGTTTAGTTGCATTTTCTAAAGGCTTCCTTGCATGTAGGTGAAGGTGTTGTGTTTTGGATTGTGTGAAAGAATGAATAAGGGAAAGATTAACAGTAGACCAGTCTCGACATCTCTAATGAATGTTGAATTCAGAAATTGCTTTAATCCTTTTTTTCTTCTCCATGATCACTTTACATGTAGTATAACTCCCAGAAACATTTACAAGTTCATTTTTGAAATCATGACTACAAATTCAACCAAGCAAGGACATATAACATAGAAAAAACAAGAAGGAAAGGGGCATACAATTATCAGCGTAACATTCGCAAACTGTTGCATGCTCTCCATTAGAGAATCTTAGTATGGATAGTGATGAAATATAAATATGATTGTGGAGAAAAGCATCCTCTATCGCATCCGATTGCCGTTACTAACCATGATTTTATATGTTTCTTTTGCTTATTTTTTTGATAATTACATTCCCTAATATTTTAAGCATTGAATTTTGAATTGCTCTATACATCACTATAGAGTTCTATAGTCGGTCCCTAAATTAACGAATACATAAGGGCCAAATATTTTGTTGGTTAAATTGGAGGTTATTCGCAACAACGATATCAAAAAAAGAGAACTTCTAAATGTGCTTTATAGAATATCCCTCACAAGCAAATACGAAAAAATATCAAAAGTTAGAAACTGTAAACTTTTCATTTAGCATTTAAAAATGCAACTATATTATTAGACACTTTTTAATTTTAATTTTAAAAGTATGTATTGAATAATGTTTGGCAATTTACTATCTTCTTTCTTTTATACTTTTATGAAGGAAAAAAAATATATTGCGCCATTTGCAATCTCCTACATTAATACATTTTCACAGTTTCTAAACCATATTAAACAATTGATGGTAATATCAATATGAATATTTCAAGAAATTCTGTTAAAACGTTTTGTAATCCTGTGTCCCATTCAAATTAGTTTAAAATCTTAAGCTTTATTCTCAATGAAATACGTTTTGGTTATTGTTAATTTGATATGTTTTAAATGTTTCAAAAATCAACGATTCTACAAAACCTTGTGTCCAATTTATTTCATTTCTGAACCTTCTGCAATAAAAGAAAATAATAATAAGAAAAGAAATTGTCCGAGTGAAATTACAGTGACGTACTCATTGCAAGCTCCTATTCTTTACTCTCTGTCTAGGACAAGCTAGATTCTGTAATTTTTTGAAAAGCAATTTATTACTTTTCGAACCCGAAACTTATGAAAAAGAAGTTGGTTGTTGAAATGATTCGTTAATTCAGAGTTCATAATTCGTTAAACAGAGGTTTTTGTTGTCATTTTAATGGAGAGAGGGGAGAAAAACTCATTAAATTAAGGAATTTAGTAAATAGGGATTTTCTTAATTGAGTCCGAAAGTATTTGCATTTAAAATATAAGTATTCACATTTAATAGTATTTTATGCATGTTTATGAAAAATGTTCGTTTTTACATGAACTGGACCTGAATAAATCATTTGCCATTATTTCGTTAAATGTAACTTCGTAAATAATAGTTATTTAATGGGTGGCTGAAAGTTAAATAGCAAAGAAATAAATATGAAAATTGGAAAGGAAATGCAAAAACTAAAATATGCAGAATGTTAGGGCAGCAATCATTTCTTGTGACAGACAAATATATTATCGAAATGCGTAGGTTGAGAAATGATGGGAATATGAGATTTAAAATCAAATGGTGCATTTGTTCAAATAGACGTGAATAAACATTTAAAAGGTAAAAATTTGGAAATAAAATCCCTCAAGAATTGAAATATACAAAATTACTCTATCTAGAATAAAATTCTCTAACAGAAGGAAATCAATTGAATTATTTATTTCATGAATTCTATTTAATTTTAAATAATTTACATTCTTAAGATAAATGTGATTCATATTATTTTATATAAAGCTAAATGCATCAATTCAATTAAAAAATATTATATCTTATTTATTTTATACATTCAGCTCTAATTTATATCATAATTTATATTACTAATAATATTGTGGATTCATACAAAGTTTAAATTTCTTTTGTATTAATAATTTGGACTTTCATTAATTAGTGTTTTAAATTTATATTCTATTATTGACGCCACTTTTGAAATGCAAATATTTTTGCAGATGCAGTGTTATATAACTGTTCATAATTCTCCGAACAAACCATTTTTAAGCATTCCTGGATTTTATTTCCACGACTTTTCAAATATTAGCATGTTACAATTTTTTCACGATGGTAGAATTTGCTCTTGAGGATTTTACTATTTTGCAAAACACAAATGCGGGCCATCATCTACTTAAACTCTACTAGTAAGATATACATCATACATAATTCAACTAAATGAAGAGTCTCTAAAAAGGTTTTCCTAAGTTCGCTTGATCAATAGTTCTCAAATTTCTCATTTATTATGGTTCTTAGTTTTGTGGGAGGGTTAATTATGTTTAATAAAAAGAAATTATATTACCATATTATACCTCAAATTAATTAATTCTCTTACCATGCTCATTAAGATATTTTTAGTGATATCTAAATAAAAAATTTTAAAATAAATATCTTCTTAGAAAACTGGAAGTCTTTACATTTAAGTTACAATCTGGCAGTAGTTGATATTAGAAACAGTCAAAATTATGTTTTAAAAACCACTTTTCAGTCCCTAACTTCTAAGATATGGCAATTATAAAAATTCTTTAAATACAGAAGTTGTTCCTCTTAATGGGGTGCTAATTTCGTTACTTGAATTTATTTTCCTTTCTTCAATATTAAGAAAGTTATTGCGAAATGAAAATTTCAACCATCTGCTCACAATTTCTATCCCCTTTGAGCTAGATGAGATATTTACGACTCGTCCGACATTTCTAACAAAATGTTCTGAGCCAGATAAAACCCAATCAAAATTACTCCAGTAATTATGTTCACAAGATAACATGAGTAAAGCGTCATACGCATATGTGTGTATCTAAACTTTTGAATTTACTCTAATTCCGGGTTCTAAGGACCTACACTAAGGATCATCGGTGTAGCATTAAAGAAATTTTCTTGAAGTCTTGTCATAAGAACCTTTGAAATAGGTAGTCCTCGTATAGGATTCTACATAAAAGCAAAATAGACTTCTAGAATTTAAAAATGTGTGGAAAGAAATTTTCACCTATCAAGTATTGAATGTTTAGTCATGGTAATACTTTTATAATATCCAGCTTGTATATTTTTAAACAACTCAAAACAAACTTTTTTCAAAATAGATTTTTAGGCAATTAGTAAAAATATAGGAATTTATTCAAATTAAGAGAGTAAACATTCGCTCCAGAATGCAGTTCTACAGCAGTCTGAAATTCCTTTTAGTACTTTAGCCCTTTTAGTACTGCATCTTGTTAAAATTAGTAAACATTTACTTCAAAAAAGGACACTAATTATACAGCTAAAAGATGGCTCTACTCAGCAATTTCACAATCAAGTTACTTTTAAGATTCTCAAGTTGCAACGGAAATTCTTTAAAATTAAAGAGGTATTTTCTAGTAGCTATTTTCTTTGAATTTGTTCTACTTAGTTCTTTCGTTAAATCAGTTTTCCAATAAAGGTTATTTTAAGCCAGCAGCTGTTAAGTTTCCCTAACAAACTGATTGCTTCGATTCGTGCGTTGTTTGTACGTTGCAAGAGTTTGTATTCTTTTAAAATAATGTGCTATAAACGGAGTATTTTGCTGTTTTCTTTGAATAACTGTAACTTTAACTATTTAGCAAAGTCATTAGTTTCGATTTGCATTTCTAAAAATATGTAACAGGTAATATTTAGAAGCTTTCCATTTAGGAATTCATGCTTTGTAATGGAGTTAAATATGTATTAAAAATAAATATTATGCCAAAACATTACATTACTTTATGCAGCACCTCTTGTATTTTTTCTACTCTCATATAATGTATACTCAAATGTATACTCAATGTAAGTACAATGTATACTCAAATTTCATAGAAAATTACTTCATAGTAACTCTCAAATCGCTTTTAAACCGAATTTACTTCGATGGCTAAGCCGACGACTCAAAATTTCAACATATATATTGTTACAAATATAATATAGCAAAATTCTTTACGTTACAAAAAGAAAATAATTTTGTAATAGTTTGAAAACAAACGTAATTTAGTGAAAATTTAAACAGTGAATCTGAAAAAAAAAATATTATTCAATTGCATGTAATAACGGCGATGAAAAAAAAACCATGACTGCTGACTCTTAGATTTAATGAAACTACGAAAGACCCAATCACACATATTTCTTATTGTTTGAAAATAAACTTTTGTAGCTAAAGTACTTTTATCAGTTAAATGATGATGACTAACGGATCAATATATCAAAGTTTTTTCCTGTTTATAAAAGTTACTGTTCAAAAACTATTTTACTTAGTCGCATAATTATCTATGGAAAATCAAATTTTTAAATGAAACATGTATTAAGATGAATTACTGTTACAAATGTTACTATCTCAATGAAAATTTGCTATTTTGAAGCACGAAGTATGCCAAATTTTTTAAAGAATGAGAAAATAGAAATACATCTGATGTATAAGAAAATTTTAACATTCTCTAACAATTTTCATCAACATAAGATAAGTCGTTTATTACCCTAATCTTCAATTCTTCTGTATCGTAAACTGTTGAGGTAAAAAAAACTAATGAATAAACCAAAAAAAGCTAATGAATAAACCAAAAAAAAATTAATGAATAAACCAAAAAAAAAACTAATGAATAAAACAAAAAAAACTAATGAATAAACCAAAAAAAACTAATGAATAAACCAAAAAAAAAACTAATGAATAAAACAAAAAAAAACTAATGAATAATATTGGTTCCCTTTAAGGATAAGCATCACTGTAAAGAAATTGTTAATGGATACGTTTGGCAAACAAAACCATTTAACATAAAATTTGGCAGGAATAATGAAAACTCTGAAAAAAAATTATACGGATATTATTTATAAGGATCTGGGATGATGATTCATCAGGAAAATTCCATATCTTGTTCGGAGATAATAAAAAGAGATGACACTCACTCAAATAAGAAATTTCTCTGACGTGCTGGTGGTAGCAATAAGTTTTTCACCATTTATTTGAAGTGAGTAGTTTTCTAATTAAAGATTTTTTGCTTGCTTTTGCCGTAATTTTTTGCACATTTAATTCTTTGTATACCTGTGCTGTCTTTTCACTACCTATGTTTTATGGAATAAAATATCAGCATCCATTGCCGAGTTTATATAACTTATTGCATCGTACATCCCCTGAACGATTGCCGTAATAATGTCTAAACTCCTCTTGTGCCTCTTACAACTCCTTAATTGGCAGCTTCTCCTTATAGAATGATTGAGCCATCTATTCGACGATAAAAAAAAAACATGGATCAGAATGTTTCATTGCTATCTTAAATAAGAATTTCCTTCCAACGATTCGCAATCAGATAAAAGATTTCGTGCTTATCCTATATTGCTCAGTGCATTATAACATTCCATTTCGGTTACAAGGGAAGGAAGAATAGAAAATAAATACTGAAACGCACATACTTAGGTCTCTTCTCTGCTCACCTATATCAGCCATGTCTTATAGTTGTAGAATTTTCTCTTAAAATTCCGTCTAAAATAATTCTTTGCTTCTAGAATAAACCATCAAAATAATCTGAAGAATGTTGTTTAGTAGGGTTACATAGAATCTGAAATTAATTAAAAACTTCTAGAAATATTGACCATATAAAACATTTTGAAGGAGAAAAAGACATTGCGGATGAATTTTATCGCTTAATTCTGGATTTTAACTACAGATGAGATGTAATGTCCCTTTAATTGCGAAGTGTTAAGAGATTGAATAGATTTTAATTAAAAATAACTGTTCTAATCTTAATCTCAACTAAACTTCAATTAGTTCTTCAAATGGTGTATTTACGTTTAGCAAAAATAATCGTAGTGTCTTCCAATTGTAGGATTTCCCAAGAATCTTCGAAAATAATCTGGTTATTTATTTATATAATCAATCACATAATATTATTCCATTAATCAAATCTAAATTGCTATCTGTAAATCTCATAAACAAGATAACAATTTGCATTTGATTAATAAAATAATATTATGCAATTGATTAAATAAATAAATAACGTTAGAAATGCTCGTTTTAATAGTTTTTTTTTCGTAATAAATGAAGTGATTTTCATTAATATACATTCTAAAGATTTTTTCCCTATTTAGCCCATCTAACAATAAAATTTCATGGAAATTATATTTAGAGCTTTTAAGTGCACATGATCAAATCTCTGTTTTATGTTTGAATAATAATCATGTTCGACTTCAAAACTTTAAATGCCTTTCATTTATGTATATTTTAATAAGTTCTTCTTGAAATGTTCAGCCCGATTATGTAACTAATAGTGAACATTTCATGGTTATTCCGTTCAGAATTTAAACGATTAAAGGTATAATGACAATTTTTTTTCTTTATATTTTAAAGTTTATCTGTTACGATTTTCGGAAATAACTAAAATGTCGTCCATTGGTACATATTTTTATTATTTCCTCCAAAATAATTATCCCATACGTATACCTAAAGTAAGCAAATTTTTGTTATAGAATTTAAAACACTTCAGTGTAAATGACAAAAAATGCCCGTTTATGTTTAAAGAACATTCATTTTGGTAAATTAGTTTTCACTTATTGAAAATAGTTAAAATCTCCTCCACAAATAAAAAGTTCTATTGCATTTTTTCCCCTAAAAATATCCGACCAATCTAAAGTACAAAGTAATTGTATTTATCACTTTTAGTAAAGTAACATTGAATCAGTAGATTATTAAAATGATAATACAAATTATTCATTATTCTTTTTAGCAACTGTCAATATTAATGCCCAAAGATGTTGGTTCGTATTTTAGAAAACAAAATTTAAGTAACAAAATTTTTTAATCATTATTAAACTTATAGAGTTTTGTCGCTATAATTAGAAAGTAATTTGTTTTTCTAAAAATTTATTTTTGTAAAAACTTTATTATCAATCTTATCTCTTATCATTTTCTAATCAGAGGATAAAAATATGAATTCTGTCAAAAGAAAATATATTAACTGCTCAACATTTAGATTATTTGCCAAGTAAAATCTTCAGGAATATTCAGAAAGATATCCATTAATGTGACATATTAATGCAAATATTTCTTGTTGTTCATATTTATCATCATTTATTAGTGATTATGATTTATCTTATTTTTAACACAGCGTTTTTGTTTTTTTTATTTGGGAAACTATTATAGGATACTAAGACTAGGCGGATTAATTTTTATTAATATTTTAATATAATGTTATGGAAAACATTTTTAAAAATTATACAGAACGTCAAGCAATACAAATAATAATAAGGAGCAATTCTTTAAATTTAAACTTCTTCGTGACGAATAAAATTTGAAAAAAAAAATCGCATAATCTTAAACTTCATCAAAGAAACATTTAAAATCCAATCATTCTTCTCTGGGCTTAGAAAAATATGTTTTGTCATGCTTAACATAATCTCAAACAAGTTTAAGACAATTATTGAGGTTTTTACAAAGCAGCTGTTGCTCTATATGTTGCGTTTTACTGAAATATTGAAACAGTACGTGTATTAGAGCAATTGTAGATTCACGAAAGAAAAGAACAAAACTTTTGTCACGCAAATCTTCAATTTAGGAACAGAAAGACAAAAAAATCCGGAAAAGAATGAAGAATGAGGCTGTAATCAATCTTTTTCATAATCAAAAATTAATAAGTAGTTGAAATCAAAAATATATGGAATTAGCCCATTCAGTTTTGATAAAAAGATTTTGAAAAGTACCTTTCTATTGTATCAGGTTTGTATTTTCTGTAAACGAGTTGTTTAGGTATATGGTATATAAACCATTTATTCTCATTTATTTTTTAATCGATTTGTTCTTATTTGTAAGAAAGGAAAATTTCCTTTTTTATTTTTCCATCGATGAGCTTTTTTTAATCTATCTACGGAGGCAATCTTTCTTAATAATAAATAAATCCTTATTAATACTCATAATTTTTAACACTGTTGAAGGCGGATAGTAAAAATATGCAGAACTCAATAAAGCATTTTTCAAATTATTGAAACTAGTTGGCAGTTATTTATAAAATTTCGTCTTTGCATGTAAGAAACGGAAAGCAAAAAAAAAGATATATATCCTTTCCTCACACTCTCCTTGAGATTTTTTTAAAAATTAATATTATTATTTTCTATGTGGATACTTTTTCATTAATTATTAAAACCTTATACATAATTCTTAACACTGTTAACGGCAGTCAATACAAATGTTCAGAATTTTATAAAACAATTTTCGAATTTTTTTGAAATCTGGTTTTCAAATATTTAAGAAACTAAGGCTTCATTGCATAAACTTCATTGAATTTTGTCTATGAATTCGAACAACAATGGATCTTATTTACCTTTGAATATGCGTGATTACATTAGAAAAGAAAATAGAGAGAAACAAAAAAGTGTGTTTTTCAAGGATTTAACGATTTCACACCTTGTTTAAAAACATTTTCTCAGACTTCCAAAGTTTATTCTTGATTTTTGATTCTGTGATCTTCCGAGAATATTTCGATTTGTTAATAATAATAATATATATCAATAAGAATTTTAAAATAAAAATGTAAGCATCAAATTTTTTGATACATGCTAGAATGCTGGATTCACATTTTTGAATGTAGCTTTGACGTTTAAACCAAAAGATTTCCCCTTTACCTTAACTTCCAAATTAATTTTTAACTAGCCGGCTTTGATGATCAGTTGGTTAATCGGGAATAATAATTATGCGTACATACAATTAAATCTCATGCGTACCTTAATGTTCCTGGCCTCTTCAAGAAAAAAAAAACTTTTTTAATACTTCAAATATGAGCAGAAATAAAATCATGTTATTTTTAATAACCTTTTTTTTTTTTTGGTCATTAGTACATAAACAATTCCAATATACCAAGAGATATGAATTAATCTGTCTCCTGGCGTTTATGCCATGAGATAAATCATTTCTATTATGAGTTAATCTATCTCCTAGTACAGTAATGCAATTGCTCACTTTTATTCCTTTTGTAAAGTGAATAAGAATCAATTAAAGATAATCTTTTTTTCCTTAATTTTCAACTACTGTAGAAAGTTACGTTGTCGAAAATTATACTAAAAAAATACTTTTCTATTGTTGCTAAAATTCGGAACACATTTGTATTTCTATTAAGTTTTATCATTAAAAATACAATTTTAAAAAAAATTAAACGATGTAAAATTAGCTTTGTCTATAAATATTTCCTGATTTTATCGCGATAGAATATCAACATCTCATTTAATTAATTAAAATTTGATAGAATTTCTCTAAGGTGTCGATTCTCACCTTCCATAATACATCAATTTTCACCTTCCATATTAATAGCTCTAGATCAAATGGTTTACGTTTTACAGCACTTTCACACACACTTGTTCACCTCTATTAGTAATAAAAATAATGTTAACAAAGTTCATTCTGTCGCAATAGAATGATGTAAATTTACGAAATTCCAATACAAATATTGCAATTCTTTTTTATATATAATGGAAATTTATTGTTGGGTTTCTTTTAAAGAAACATAACTTAGAGCACGCGTGGAAAGTTTTTGAAAAATAAAAAGATACTTATTAAGTTATCAAATTATTTATTTTTTTAATAAATTGATAACTTAATAAGTAAGTTAAAAAGAAGTTTAAAATTAAAAGTTTTTATCTGTGACTGTGACTACTTATTGCATTACATTATAAATATTGAAAAACATTGCATTTTTATCCAAAATTGCTTTATTATGTTCTTATATGTTATGAGTTTCATTTTTATTACTGAATCAAATGAATTTCTGAAAATTGTTTTTGTATTTGCCATTATTGCAACTTATAGGAAAGAATTATTTTATTATATAACAGATTAAGTACAAAGTTTCCCCCCTTCGAGTGGTTCATTATACACAAATTTCATTTTTACACACACACATACAAAATATTATTCTTTTGTCACTCTATATACTGAAAAAAGAACGGAATTTATTTGTAATAAATTTCCTAAATAACACATTGTAAAATAACTCATTATTGTGCTTATTTAAACTTGGTTTTTATCTTACAAACTCCACTTCGAAAAATTTGGAAACTTTTCTGGTGATTTCAGTATTTAAAAATTGTGAATGGAATCTTGTCTCTTTATATTAATTATGTAACATTTTTCCTAGTTTTTGGAAATCTAACTATTTTACTTTTTAACTGTTTCTAAAACTGTTCATTTTTTAAAAATAAAGCTGCGACTTTATTTGAAAATTTCGACTAATAGTAACTGATATTACTTATTTTAGTCTTGTTTCGTATTTTAATCTTGTGTTTGGGGCTACATAGGTGGCATCGGCTTTAAAATGCCAAATTCCAATTCAATCTCATTAAAAAAATAATAGGTGTATACTGAATTCGGATTTTATTTTTCTAATAAATTTTATCTTTTTGAGAAAAAGGGAAAAAAAATTGAAATTTTTCTCTTGGCCAATCAGCTTTTAAAGATTTCAAAATTTTAAATTTCATTATGAATTTAAAACCTAAAAAAAATATAAGTAAAGTAAATCATAAGAAAATATATTATGAAAGAAAGTTATTTCATACCTATCATTTTTACGGACAAAACTTAGATGCAAATTTTTTAAAAATAAAATAAAAAATTCAATCATTGCTTAATGTTTTGACAACGAAATAGAGCTCATTATCGTTTAATGATAAGCAATTGATCACCCGTATCTACCCTAATTGAGCTAAGAAGTTTATCTGTATTTAAATTGAGCAATTAAAAAGAACCTAGTGAAAAAGCAATCTTCAAATAAACAACAGCTAATAAAAACATGACATTGCTTATGTAAACACAACAAAATATGACTTTGATAGGTTATTTCGTAGACTTTAGTTTAGTAAATTTGAAAAGAATTTTCTTAAACTATTTTAAAAATAGAATTCATTAAAATTATTAATATTAATCTAGTAGAAATTTTTTTTCTACATTATGTAATTTTTAAAGAATGTTTTTTCCATTAATTTTTGAACATAAATGCGTCGATTTCTCTTTTAAAACGTTGAACTTTTCTGCATTTATCAGAAACTGAAAGAAAATGCGGCTTTATAAAACTTAATTTTTTAGTCAAACAATTCAGTAAAATATAAAATAATAATAATATTTTCAATTTTTACAATTAAATGAAAATGAATTTTTTTTTTTTTTTTTTTTTGCTCTAACTTCAATGTTTTGACATTTAAATCTATTCACCTTTCTAAAAAAGATTGAAATAAAACTGTTGGAAAAAAAAATCAGAAAATAAGATCATTTATCTTTTGTCTTTTTTTCAATAAACCCGAAGACCTACCAAAGTCCCATTTAAGTTTCAGAAAACAATACTTTAACTAATATAAAATAAACTTTCTCAACAAAAACAAAGACAGTTCAATACATCAAACTAATTAGTCTCTACCAATTAACAAAAATTTCAAATAAGCTAGCGAACTTACAATCAACACGGCAGCAGAGTCAAAATGTGCCTGCAAATGTTTATGTTTTCCTGTTAGGCCACTTTCCCGAGCTCAGGACAGTGAAATAATACAGACAGGAGAGGCGCGAGCACCCTACTGATCCTCGAATTCTTCTGACAGTGAGCGCCAGGGCTCCCTTCGCTCGTGCTGCACCCCCTTTGGCAGATCAATATTTTCGGTTGGCGACCAGGGTTACAGCCAGGCGAAGTGGGTTCCTCGCCAGTGGATATTTACCTTTAGAACCTGAGTTTTCAGCCCGAAAATAACTTAAAGCAAAATTGGAGATCAGCAGCAGCAACAGGTGAGATATTGATGTAAGACAGCAGGAAATCGATGATGGAAAAATCGTGAAATGTGGACAGAAGACTAAAAATTAAGTTTGTGTTACAATCTCTATTTTTCTTGGTTGAAAAAGATTTGTGTAGATGAAATAGATGAGATATTTTTGATATGAAAGGGAAATATAAGGGCCTGTTTTATTTGTTTACAAATTTATTCATTTATTTTTCCAAGGTTCGATGGTTATGGAAAGTTCAAAGGTAGATATCAAAAGGAGTTTATTGCCAAAATATGGTTAATTTTTGACATAATTGTGTTGGAGAGAATGTCGAAAAATCGATAATTATCATACCTGTTCATATTAGTAAACCATATTTCCAACAAAACCTTCGAAAAACGCCACCACAATTGATGTAAGAAACGTCTTAATGTTCTTTTAAAGCTTCTCATTGATCTGGAAGCTCTTTTAATTTTCTTTTTGAGAAAAATAAAGGACATGGAACAGAATTGTCGAAACATTCATCTATGAATTTTCGATTTTTTTCATGTAGGTTAAAAATCTCCTTTCTGACACCATTCTTTTCATTCGTAGCACTTTATCGACTCGTTGAAATGTACGTACTTGTCATCGTTCATAGAAATGCGACTTAGTGCCGAGTCATTTTCATTTCTTCTCTGATTTGAAAAATTGTCCAGAATTGAAATCTTCTTAACTCATGAGGATCTTTAAAGAAAGGTTAATTCCAGTTTCTCCCATCCTTGCCGACAGTTCAAACGTCAAAGTAGTTCAGAATTCCAGTCCATTGATCTGATAAATATGCAAATCTTTATGACGATTATATTGAGATGTAACTGTGCTTGTGTAATTTTTGGTAATTTCTTATGCTCTATTTTTGTCTACCTTTGTAGGGTTACTGCCGTCGTATTTATCAATAAATGTTTTTTTGCCTTGAATTGGTGTTTTACGACAGTCGTAAAATCCAAAGTATTAAAACAGGTTTAAGTCATTTTAAAATACAAGAGCAAGCTCAATTACAGTCATCCGACTTTTACCTAGATAAATTAAAGTGTTAAAATATTAAGTGTTTCGTTGCTATTATATTAGTGCAATGCAAGACATTTTCGGCGTTACTGTAGGACTATAATTTTATGCAGGAGGGAAGAGTAGAATTGGACCTTAATTGGAGAATATGCAAGAAAAATTTAAGGAAATTACTTTAGATGATTTTTTTCACTCACATACGAGATACTTATTGATTGGGGTTCTTCAGTTTATAATACAAATCTATGGAATGAGACTAAAAGGTTGTTGGAAATAGCGTTTATAAAGCTATTAAAAAGAACAATTAAACTGGAAAGTATCAAAGGAGGCAAAAAAAATACTATTAGACTGCTGTGCAAAGGCTAATTTTATCACATTATTTCAGCAGTTGGCTGTTTCTAAAAAGTCAAAGAAAGAAAAATTAAAATAAGGTATATAGAAGGATAACTGGAATAAATTATCTGAAGCCAGCGTCATGACATAGGGCTAGCGCGTCTTCCCAACTATCGGGAGTTCTGGGTTAGAGTCCAGGTTCGGGCATGGTTCTTCCTCTGTTCTATCTGTGAGGATTGTGTGAATATACCCTCCTGTGAAAAGTGGTTGTGCAAGCAAATGAGAGATGCTTGAGTAGCAAATTCGTACTCTTGGCCCTAGTTGAAGCTACTGAAACAAGAGACAAACCATATCAACTTAAATCGATGTCCAATGGAACGTGCCATAAGAAAACAACAACATATTATCTGAAAAAAAAAGGAATGAGTATTTAGCAGAAAATATAAACAGTCGCAAAGGTAAGCTATAACTCTAGAAGAAAGAAGTTAGAGTTTTATTTACAAGTTTTCAGTGGCCAATAGTAAAATTTGTATATAAACTATTCATATAAAAACTATATAAACTATTATATACGAACTATAGAAAAAGTGTTAAGAGTATCTAAGATAAAATTATGCATTGAAAAACCTGGAAAGACACTTTTTTCGAGGACAACAACCTGCAACTTTATCAAAATAGATTTTTTTTATTTAAAGACTCATAATTGAAATTAAATTATCTTCTGATTCATTGCTATTAAAATCCGTATGAAACAGAACTGACAACAGCTCGGACAAAAATATGATCTAAGGTCTATGAACGTCATGTATTATGAATCACTTCACATGTAATTATATATTTATTTATTTATTATTTCTTTTTTTACTATTTATAAATATTGAAATCAATAGATAATGGATATTATCCAGAATTTAATACTTTTAAATAAATAAAAATGCATATTATTGTTTCTTATTTGCATAATTTTAAAAAATCGTTCCATATACGCGATTCATTTATTCACATGCGAGAGCATGTTTGTATTCCCTATTTACAAGTATGCACTCGTATCTGAATGAAGCATTTTCAAGGACTAATATTAACGAATTCAGAAATTTCATCGACGAATATCGGAAATGCCAGGATTACAATATCTTATGAAATTCAAATAATCAAAAATGAATAAATTATAGCAATTTTGAAATGATGCAAAAAGGGATGAATTATCGTTCGAACGGAAGTAGAACTGTACCATGCGTGAGATCTAAAACATAAATGATAAAGTATTTTAATCTATTTTAAACAGTGGTAATAAAGAATAAGTACAAAAAAGAAAAAACTGAACCCGATTCTTCAATCAGTTTCTATACCAAATCTTACATTCGTTAAGTATCCCACCAGGGACAGCCTCAAACATGAGGAAGAGAAACTTAAATTCTAGTGGTTGATTATTGCCATCTGGTGGGTACCGAAAAGGTATATGTCCGTTATCTCTTGTCGACGACGGAGCTCTCACCGACCCTTCCCATGGGAAGGGTTGAATCCCAAGGTCGGTGAGAGCTATCGGTAAGAGTCGGTGAAATGTATTTTGATAAAGTTATAGGCTGTTGCCCTCGAAAAAAGTGTCTTTCCAGCCTTTTCAATGCATATTTTTAACCTAGATAATCTTAACCCTTTTTCTCTGGTTTACTTCGTATCACCTGACTGGCAAATTTTACTATTGGCCTTTGAAAACTTTTAAATAAAACTCTGAACTTCTTTCTTCTAGAGTAATAACTTACCTTTGCGACTCTTTATATTTTCGACTAAATAGTCGGTTGGTGAGGGCTCTTATGATTTAACCTTAGTTCCTGCCAAGTATTGTTATAGTGGCTTCATATCATTAAGTTTTTCCGTGTATCTTCATATGTGTCAGATGTTGCCGGTTATGGATGCTTCCATTTAATAACTCATCCGAAATTCTCTGCTCTATCTAGATTAATTTTAATATCTGAATTAATTTTTAATATCTCAAATGTAATCCACGTATCCCAGGATAATATAGTGATGACATGTATTTGTTTCATATCAACTTCTCCCTCCTCCCGTCACCTTGAAAGTGTAAAACATTACTTTTAATTATTAATTTAATTTTGAAAAAATACTGATTTTTTTTTCTTTTTTTCTCTTTCTTTTTTTTTTTTACGGTCATTGTAAATTAACGAAGAAAATGTTAATACGTAATAAATAGTTATGTATTTACATTAAATGAATATGAATAAATGTAATTAATCTTTGCATTTGTTTAAATATGATTTTCTACTTTATTTCCTAATATGATTTCTAAAGCAATTGCTAAAGTGATTTTTAATTTGGACTTTCCTTCTCCATAAACCTTCATCACAAAAATTATTAGCTCTTTTTAAAGAATTTAACTTTTGTGTTAAGATTTCAAATTTAAATAACACCTATAGTATTTTTTCACCGAGCACGATAATTTTCAAATTATTTGTAACTCGAAGAAAAAAAATACACACGAGAAAAATTCCTTTCCAATAACATTCGATACTTAAAAGAGCACAATTTTTGTCAAAAACATGTTTTCCCACAAACTAAATTGAAAAAAAAAAATGTTATTTTCGTGTCAGATTAGCTTGGAACCTTGATGAACTATTTCTTATAAATCTGTTTTTCTGATCTCTTCCTCAAACGATGCTAAAAATAGTTTCTAATTTTCTATAAGTGAAAACGAAGTTTTTACGTGGGTGTAATCTTTAATGGATAGTGTCTTTAAAAGATGTTCCCCTGAAGATAAAAGTATGCAATTATGTTTTCGAGTTTCGTCAAAACACCATGCTATGAATTGTTCATCATATTTTTAGTGTCATATTCCTATTATAAATTATTAAAAAATGATTATTGCCATGCCATCCAAATGAGTTTTTTTTTCTAGTTTAGAAGTAAAAATTGAGTAATACATGAGCACGTAGAGCTTATATCACTACTTCATAATAATTAATCCTTATTAGCAACATATTTTGGTAGACATACATTATTTGTCATACAGTACTTAAGTGATTTTCAATAGATGATTTCTTTCTTCAGACAAATCGACTTTTAAACAAATGTTTTGAAGCAGTGAATGAATTTGCGAGAAATAATTATCCCTGTCACAAAGGCTTAATACGATCTTGTTGCGCATGCGGGGAAAAAAAGAAATATTTTGACTTGGATTTTTGGTTTATGTAGTTTAAAACGATGAAGAGACGTATGTAAAAGATTAGAAATTGCCAGGACTCATTATACAAGCAGAGAAAAATTTCTAGTTAGGGAGTAACACCTGCGCACAAAATGGTCGGCTACAGGGCTTTCTCTCTGAAAAACATTCCAAAAACAAAATTCACTCTTTCGTATTTCATATTCTACCAACTTGATATAGAATTTCTGAAAAAGTCTCCATATTTTTAATCCGATTTCTAATAGGGATAAAGTCACAGTTCTTGCCTTTTTCTGAGCTCTCGTATTTGTTACCAAAATGACCAATGTATGGAATTGATTTGATCTCAATTAAGAGTATATGTAGATATTTCTTTTTATCTATAAGACTAAAGTTGTTAAAAATGAAATTCGCAGAAATTTATAAAACAATTTTACTCTCATATTTTCATGCCTTCTCAAATCGAACTGACAATAAAAAAAATTACCGAGGGAAAACTAAAATATTAAAATAGGTTCAAAATAGTCATGTCAAACAATAAAATCAGTTTCATTAATGCGTTTTAAAAAAATGGAAAATAGGATTAGAGAACTTAATGAAGCCTATCTGTGTTTCCAAGTTACTAAAAAAGAAAATCAACAAATGTAATGTTCCTTATTTTGCAATTTTGCTCTGGCATAGCTGACATAAAGCAAAGATAATGAGGATTGGATTCTTTGCTTAAAAAATATGCTTAATTGTGATTGGAATGTTTTAAACTGGCATATTTAATCGTACAAAACTGCCCACTACTACAAATGAATCATAAATTGACTACCCCAACCTACCCGGATGCATAGGGAAAAAAAACTGAATGACCAGACAGCCGTTACAACGACACTGGAGGGAACTATGGCTGAATCTTATAAATGTACACCCGCCACTATACACCCTTTCCTATTTCAAATAGGTATCATCATCGAAGTAAGGTAACTAAACTCCACCTTTTCTGTATCCACCAATCACCGTACAGGAAACTACTCATTCTCCCTTTTGAGGTTCACTAGCGAAGATGAAGACAAAGTTAAACTCATTTTTCAAAAATTAACCAATTATTGTATAGGTTACTGCTTGTAAACACTGTCATTGTCTTTAAAACATAAAGCTGTTTAGAGGACAGGGGACTCTGTCAGACACTTTTTGTGAATTACTTACTTAGAGTTATGAAATTTTTATGCACATGTATTAAAATATAAATACTTCAAATTTCTTTAAAACACATCTTAAAACGAACTATAGTAATTTAAAAAATTTTTAAAGGTATACATAATTTTAAACAATTTCAAAATATTCCAGGTTACTTAACTTTTAATTTTTTTTCTTATTAAACAATGGAAATTTATTTTTTTTACAAAATTGTGCATAATTCTACAATTCGAGTTAAATGTTAATTTTTTAGAAACATGTAACGCACACTTACTAAATTATTCATATTATTTATGTTTATTGGAATTTGTTTTCTGAGCTAAGATTGACTTTCAACTATCTAAAAAAACTTGGAACATAAAATGCATACTCTATTTTCTTTTAATATTTGACAGAAAGCTTTATTATCAATTTCAATTGATTTCTTCAAAAATTAAGACACTTAGAACATTTTAAAAGATATTTAAATCTAATTGCAATATCATTTTGAAATGATAATTAAGATGTATTTTTTTCTTCTTAACATTTTAAATATTAATTTTATAGAACAATACATTATATTCAACTAAACTAGTGTTATAAAAACATATATTTTGGTGATAAAATAACAAAAATAAAATTACACATTTTCGTCAATTTTTGCTTTTTTTGAAGTTCACTGTCCCCTTAACCCTTTGAAGCAAATGTAAAAATAATACAATATTTCATCACCTCTCTAAAACGATTGAAGACAAAAAGAACGTAAAATCTTGTCATTTTTCGTTTAAAATGTCAATCATCATTTTTTAAAAAAAGCCAATTAATTAATTTACTTTCTGTGAGCTAGAGTACTTTTTTTACATGTGAAAAAAAAATTGTAAAACTTATGAGCATTTTTATGCTTTTTATTCTTTTATAATTGTCTCATTGTTAAGATATTTGGGCGGGTATTGTTTTGATTTCCGTTCATAGAAATATGATTTCAAAATGAGAGAAATATATATTTTCGTCTTTAGAACTTAAATTTCCCTTTAAGGAATGTCGGTGAGCCATTTTTAAATAACAGATTTTCTAATATCAACTGGAGAGCTTTGTATGATTGTGAATTCCCAAATAGAGATTGTAATTCTTAAAACACTTATTGTCAGCCAAACCTGAAGTAAATATTTCAGCATTCAAATTCAATTGAAAGAAATATTTCATGCGTTTTTTATCACAATAAATATTATACTCTAATAACATTTATGAATTGAATATTTTAGTTTTCCGTATATTTTGTTTGAAATAATTGAAAGCACCACTTTAGATAAAATATTCCAAAGTGATGAAACGTGATTTCAATGAGAAATCAATTCAATACACTTTCATATCGTTATTATTTTATGATTATTCTGCCATACAATACTTCAATTTCATTTTCGAAATCGTTTCTACAATAATTATTCGGCATTTCGAAATCTTTCATCTGAGAAATTTATCGCCAATGACAATATTTTTCGAATAGAATATTTCACAATAGACCTTGAGTTTAATGAAAGTTTAAAATAATATTTGAACAGAGAACTATTTTCTGAAATTTATGAGTAGAATATTTTATTCTTATTACACAATTTCTTATATCAATTTGCATGAAATTTACAAACTTCTATTCAGTATATGCGTTCGATTTAAAAATTTATTCGCTATAATTTCAAAACCAGATTCCAAGTAAAAAATAAAAAATTGCAGTATTTGAACTTCTCCGAGTTATGGCGTAGTTTCAATTTCGCATCGATTTTTTTTTCACCTTAGTAATTGCTTTCCAGACATTAGAGCTTCCGTCGCCCGCGATTGCTGTTATTTTTTATTTATTATTCAAAGCCGTTATAGCTTGTTTATTAGTTATAGCAGTTCTTAATCGCTATATTCATTTTGAATTACCCTGTATAAAGTTCCAGGAAGATGTAGTGGCAGTTTGTTCCTTTAGTTATATTAATGCCCCGTTTTGAAACAACACTTGGGATATTTTGAGACGGACCTCGTAATTATGAACCGTGGTCAGATAATGAAGGCAATACCTGAGCTGGCTATCCTGATCTTAAAACTTTCACACCACGTCAGCTTGAGGATATTAGGCCCGGCAGATTTAACGTACACCAGATCACGACCCCGATAACAAGGCCTCTGCGGTGTTTCGTGACCTAACATCGAGCTTAGACACTTCATTCTCCCAACGTTGAGTCTCTGCGCGCCAGAGAGGCAGATGGAATTACTTTTCACTTGTTCATATCGTTTCTTATACATCCATACAATGCACGATTGAGGACGTGTACGTAAAGACGGAAGACGAAATTACGACGTATTGTTAAAAGACCAGCTTGTATGTCAATAGACGAACTTTGTCATCCATTCCATCCTGTAAATTAGTCATCACTATTTGTTCATCATTAATTTAACTTCATGGTCATCCATTCCATCCTGTAAATTGGTCATCACTATTTGTTCATCATTAATCTAACTTCATGGTCATCCATTCCATCCTGTAAATTAGTCATCACTATTTGTTCATCATTAATCTAACTTCATTGTCATCCATTAAATTTTAAAGTATCATCTGGACTTATTATTGCTTGGCCATCCGGATCCCTCCCCCTATATATATATATATATATATATATATATATATAGATAGATAGATAGATAGATAGATAGATAGATAGATAGATAGATAGATAGATAGATAGATAGATAGATAGATAGATA
>JAPMOQ010050981.1:3659439-3698907 GCA_026543055.1 Argiope trifasciata
ATATATATATTAAATTGGTTTTAGCATTTTTCTTTTAAATTAAATTCAAATTCGAGATTTTAAAGAATCTTCAGACTTCAAACCGTCCTAAGTATTAAAAAAATTAGTCTGTTTGTCCAATTACTGCCCATAGCGCTCACTGATAAAACTGTATGTTAGTCTGAAGAAATTTAGTCTATAATCCTCAAAGTTTCTCAAGTATAAATTAGCACCACAACAAAACACACCACAAGTAGGATAAACTTTCGTATGCAGACATAGTATCAAAAGCATAAAGTTTTGAACAGAGCAAGTATGCATTTTTCAAAAATTGGTCTTAACTTTTGAAAGCGTATAAACGAAATAATTCAAAAGCATAATAAGTTAAGTAAATGAAATTTTTTTTGCAATTTATGTAATTTTGTTCCAAATACAAAAAGAAATGCCATAAATAAAAATTATTATGCTATAAAAATTCTATAAAAATAAGAAATATAATTACTTCAATATAATAAATTCTATAAATAATTCTATAAAAATTATTCGAAAGCATAATAACTTAAGTAAATGAAATTTTGTTTGCAATTTACGCAATTTTTTTCCAAACAAAAAGAGAAATTAACTATTTGTTGGTCTGCACTTTTATATACATGTAATTGCTACAAATAAAAGAAAATGGTTTAAATATATGAAATGTAGTTTGTGATCTCGTGATTTTATTTTGCAATATTATTTTAAACTTGGTTTCGATCGATTTTAAAAAATTTCGTGCAAACAACATATTCGGTTTTCTAGTACATGTTTATTATTAGAAATACACCACCAATGCACCAGCTCCATATATAAATCAAATCTTATGTGGAACCTGGTCTCGAGTTTCAGATGTCAGTTCATCAATTCGAAAGATTGCAAAAAGGCTGATATTCCTTGAAAAATCATATTTTCTTTGAAAAAGGGCAGATGGATCACTCATAATAATCAGTGAGAGTGATTTTTACTAAACTGTCTAGTATCTTTTCTAATAAAAATATTGTGTATTATTAGTAACATGTTATTGGCGAATAATAATTACGAAAAGTACCTATTAATGTACGATCTTCGGCAATCTTAATCGTTAGAACGGGGTTAACACACAGGCATCAAAAGACCGAATTTAAATATATGAAGCCTTTTTTTCGATCAATTGAATCTAAAATTTGACAAAGAATTATTAACTGAGGTCATAACATTAAATACCAAATTTCATATATTTAAATCATGACGTTTTGCTAAACTATTCACATTCTTGTTAACTTTTTTGTGAAGTTACAAGACAAGAAATTCTAGATGGATTATTTCCCGACGAAAAAAATTGAAGCATACTAAATTGACGATGATGTAAAAATTGATGTATATTTAAATTGTAAATTTGATATATTCTTAGATTTTGGATGATAGACTTACTTCTTTTTGTTTACAAAAATGTAAAATATTCATAAATATTTCGCATTTTCATGCTTATTTGTAATTGGAGAAAAATATATGTTTCATGTACAAAAATTATATGAATATATGTATTTGGAGAAATTGCTCTTTCATGTTAAGCGATTTGTTCCAAATTTAGAAACGTATTTTCAATATTTTAGAGGAAGAATATTTCTAAATATGTCACCCCCCTTGAATTTCACATGCACATGAATAAATACATATGTAATTCCAAATATATATCTTCTGAATTCATAACTTTTTGCAAATGCTGCGGGATTGAAATCGTAAGGTTGGGAATTTTTTTCTCAAATACTTTCTACATATATAATTCGTATAGTATGAATATAGAGTATATATTTGTCTCAGACATCTTTACATCTTTTTGAACTCTTTCTGAAATTTTTAAAGTGTTTTGACACGAGATAAACAAAGTCATAAAATGGACGTTACGTATGATGATCACATAACATAACTTTCCTTTTATCATCAAAATAATTTTCAGAAATTCTTGGCACTTTACCATCTTTAGGACAAGGCCTGCATTCAGTATAATAAATAGTGCTTGCGTTTGTAAAGTAGCACATAATTTTTAAACAGCACTATGGGGCCATTCACTGATCCCTTCAACAAAACATGCTTTGTTAATTGATTCCACATATTTCTTTTTTTTCCTAATATCGTTTTTTTTATTTTAATAACTAAGAATTATACAAAAAAAACATATTGTAATCTTCATAAAATTTATCACACTATTATGAAGAATTGTTACTCTTTTAACAGCCTTGAGTCTAAAAAATTAGTGAAGGAAGGTAAAAGTAGATTTCTTTACATTAAAATTACTATCTAGCAACATAAATTATTGATGTTAGAACCAAACAAAATTGGAGATTGAAAAACTACTTTTCTATTTCTAATTTCTAAGACAGTAATACAAAAGTTGTTTGCTTTAATGGGGCAATAATTTGGCTAATTGGATTTAATTTTCTGTCGTTAGTATTAAAAAAGTTACAACGAAAGGAAATTTCAGCTACCAAGCATTTCCACTCCTCTTCTTTGGGTTAGAAGGGACATTTAAGAGCTCATCCGAGACTTTTACATTTACAATAACATATTCCAAGCCAGTAAAAATCCAAACAAAATCCTTACAAACTCACAATAACTAAAGATAGTTTCGGGTTAGGTTCTCGTGGATAATCGGTGAAGAACTGAAGAAATTTTCCTGAAGTCTTGTCATTGCAACAGGTAGTCTTCCTACTGGAATCACATACATTTTTTGAAAAATTTTATCTATTTTACCTGAGTTTCATGTCTTCTCCTGTAATATAGCAGTATTGCCTGTACCAATCATGCTGGTTTTCTTTCATCTTACATTACCGAACAATTTTTGCAATATGTTTTGATTTGTTGAATATTTTAAAGAGCTCTTGAATATTGAATTTTAACATTTGAAAGAAAGTACATATTTTAAAATATATTCTGATACACATTTTGAGTACATATTTTGATATTAGAAAAACATTTCCTCTAAGAATCCCTGTTTGATGCAAAGAGCCTTAAGCATCATTGGATTTACTACTGAATATTACAAAAAAGCAAACCTCTCAGTTATTTTCTCTCATTATTTCGTAAATTTATTAATACATTGTTCACGGGTACATTTCTCTGCGGAATTGTACCGGGAGAGGGCGTTTTGCACGTCCATTTAGTTATTCAGTTACATCTCAAGAGATCGAAAATTATTCAACCAACTTTTCGTATTTTATTGTGAAATAGATAAATAACAACCATGATATTTTTGTAAACAAAAAATATGTTTTTTTAGAGGATACATTTATAATGGTATCGTAAATATTTAAAATCAAATAGAAATAGTAGTATGAAGTTTTCATTTTTTCGAATTATGTTATATCTAAGCATCTTTACATTATCAAAAAGTGATTTGACTTGAAAAGGATTTTTTTTAATCCACCTTCCCGTTCCGCATCATCTGATGTAAAAACTCGTTTTTATTTGTCTAAATTTCTCTAAAATCTATGCAGTAGATAAGAACATTCGGCTTCCTGTCTACACAGTTATTTTTGTACCCACCAACAAATATAAAGTATAAATCGTCAGAAAACGTACTAGTACTTGTGCCGCAAACTATTTGTTAATATGGTCATGAATTATAATATTAATATTTCTTAATTTGTTTAGCTTGCAGTTGATTTTAATTAGAGACAAGAGACGATACAGTGATTAAATTTTGGGTCTTATTTTGAATCTTTCCTGCATAGCTGATTGAAGCCAAATTTTTTGTACTACTGTTGTTACTAAGACACTTTGCAAGCCCGCTGACAATTTTCTGTCAGTGATTTAAGCCGAAACAATAGCTCCAACTATGGTCAAAAGTACTACTCAGCTACTATATGATTCATACTCTCTTGCATAACGCTTTTCTACGGTGTGAGGGGTACATACACAGACTTCATAAACAGAACACAGATGAAACACTAGGCCTAAACCGAGGTTCGAACCCAGATCACTGAAAAGAAGCGCTACCCATATGCCAGGAAGCCATCTTTGTAGCTACAATGATTGAGTACCAAATTTCCTTTCTTTATTTAATTCCTGAATTAATGTCTTCATCTAAGCAGGATCACATATGCAAACACTTTTTTTACGTGAAAGATTTAGTTTAATATTATATACAAATCAACAATAGTATTGTAAATAACATTTTCATAACATAACATAACATTTGTAAATAAAATTTCCAAAATCCTGCTTATTACGGTTTTAAGCAACCACTTTCACAAGTAACTGATAAGCAAATCGATAATGATCAATCATTTACCAGATTTTATTCAGAATTTTATGCAGATCCTTAATTATAGCAGTAAAACAACATGCTTGGTTTTATTTTATTGTGTGCTTTAGCTTATTGAATTTCATAAGCACACAGATGGAGAAATAAAGAGTTTCTCAGTTTATGACGATCATTTAAAATTTTATACAGATATACAATTTTAATATAAATAGCATGCACCCGATTTCATTTATCTAGCTTCTTCCAAGTTTCAATCGCGATTGCCTTAATGCTAAAATCAGAACCAGAGGGTCTCCAGGTTTGATACTCGATTTAATTGAAACGTTATAAATACTGGCCTGATGAAACCCAAATCTGCTGCTGTTGCCCAGACGTTCTACCACTGGATGAGTGCAGCATATTAGTCTAACTAAATTAAACCTGTTTAAATTATTGTATTCACTGACACACATATAGATATCCCGACTGAACTAAGGGGTTCGGGTGAGATTAAAGAAAAAAACCTTTAGACTGTGAATTATTTAAATGATAATTTAAAATTGAACTCTTTTTATATAAGAAAATAAAAATGAATTCAAAATTTTAATATTAGCAAATATATTATTAACTATCTACAATTCTTAATTTGATAAATACACAAACATCTTTATTGGTTAGATCAATTGATTTGAACGATAAAAGCGGAACTATCACATTTTTCAAATTAATGGTGCCAACATTGCGATGAGCTTCCGAAAAGGAGTCCCTAACGAAATTACAGCAACCCTCGCTATCGTCTTAAATAGAGTAAGTGAGAGATATCTTAAATGGTTGATTCCTTGGAAAATTATCCTTTCCAAGTTAGCTGAGACATTTATAAATGAAGGGGGATCTCCGTTTCTTAGTGTTTCAGCTTCCTTTAACTAGTTGTCTGAGAAGTTAATCCATGCAGTTAGAAAGTTTAGAGGAAAATTTTAGCTTTCATTTAAAGTTTATAAAATGAGGTTGGAATTTGTTATGAAATTAACAAAAACTTACAAAAATGCATTCTTGTATTATCAGGAATTTTTTAAATAGTAAATGAAATACATCATGTCCTATAAAATTCATTATCTGACATCATACATCGGAAATGATTTAAAAGTAAACTCTTATGTGTTAATTATTATCTCATATTTGAAATTATTGGTAAAATTTAGTGCCTAAAAATCGAATGCTTATTCAGATTTGCCAATTCATATCCCTTTTTATAGGAAAGATCTTGGTTTTTAGGTATGTGCTCATTGTTTACCTGAACGCAACTCTCTAAGAAATTCTGAAAATGTTCAATTCACTGCATATTCTCTATAGAGAGAAAAGTTGAAAGTTAATGTTATTTCCGCTCTAACCCCTGTACCGATTTCTTCAACTTTTATTTTATATACAATTTATTATCCTTCTTGACCTTAATGGTCTTTTGGTTCCTGGTCGCAATAGAAAGCCATATTTGAAAGAAGGGAAAAGCTATGACAGTTCTGCAATCCTAACTGCCGGTTCTATTACGGCAGCTCATGAAAACTAAAAACAGGTTTAAATACACTGATGGAAAAAAAAATCCCAACACCAAGAAAAAATTATTGTACAGTAATGAAATCTTAGGAATACGTTTGCCTAGGTCACATATTTAATTGATTAAAGTTTCAAGAAAACAGGTAGAGTCATTTCAAATGTGAAATGTTGGTTCATTAGTAACCGGTGTAACCGCCAGAATTTTGAATGCAAGCATGCAAACGTGCATGCATTGCGTCGTACAGGTATCGGATATCAGTTTGTGGGATGGAGTTCCATGCGTGTTGCACTTGGACGATCAATGCAGGGACGGTTAATGCTGGTTGTGGATGACGCTGGAGTTGTCGTCCAATGATGTCCCCTACGTGCTCGATTGGAGAAAGATCTGGTGATCTAGCAGGCCAAGGCAACATGTCGACACTCTGTAGAGCATGTTAGGTTACAACAGCGGTATGAGGGCGAGCGTTATCCTGTTGGAAAACACTCCCTTGAATGCTGTTCATGAATGGCAGCACAACAGGTTGTATCACTAGGCTGACGTACAAATTTGCAGTCAGGGTGCGTGGGATAACTACGAGAGTGCTCCTGCTGTCATACGAAATTGCTCCCCAAACCATAACTCCAGGTGTAGGCCCTGTGTGTCTAGGCATGTTAGGGTCTCTCACTAGCAGGCGTTCACCTGGCCTCCTTCTAACCAACAAACGGCTATCACTGCGACCAAGGCAGAACCGGTTTTCATCAGAAAACACAACAGCTCTCCACTCCGTCCTCCAATAAGCTCTAGCTTGATACCACTCACGTCACAAACGGCAGGGGTTTGGAGTCAGTGGAATGCACTGTACAGGGCGTCTGGCTTGGAGCTGTCCTTGAAGTAACCGATTTGTAACAGTTCGTTGTGTCACTGTGGTGCCAACTGCAGCTCGAATTTCAGCTGCAGACGCAGTACGATTAGCCACAGCCATACGTCGAATACGACGGTCTTCCCTCTCAGTAGTACAGCGTGGCCGCCCGGAACCTGGTCTTCTTGAGGCAGTACCTTCCCTTGACCACTGCCGCCAATACTCATGAACTGTGGATACATTCCAGCCAAGTCTTTCAGCAATATCACGGAAAGAAAACCCACTTTCTCGTAGCCCTACAACACGACCTCTATCAAACTCAGTGAGCTGTTGATAATGGCTTCTTCGTCTACTCAGAGGCATCCTTGACTAACATTAACCCACTACGTCAAATCTCAACTGTAAATAACGACCACGAACCTTACAGCGCTTCTTTAAATCAAACCTCATTTGCATGTTCATAGTGTCGCTACTAGCGCCACACTTACGCGCGTAGGTCGAAATTTGAATCGACGTCATCTTTCAGATGTATAAACACGCCTACCAAATTTCGTTTATCTAGCACAGCTCCTTCCTAGTGTTGGGAGTTTTTTTTCCATCAGTGTATGTCAAGAATGGCTTTAATCCCCTTCCTAGTCATCTGCTTCAACGACTGGATTGGTTGACCATTTCATTTCGCCACTTTGTAAGCAGTGCTAACAAATCGGAATTATTAAACTCGGCTGGACGACAGTCCATGTGGACCAAGACCTACAGTGCTCATATCTGCATGCTTGTACGAGGCACTGGAGTGCGAGATATATGTCCCAGTTAAATGGTCATCCTAACGTGGCCCTCGGTGTAGCACGCAGATATGGACACTGTAGACCTTGGCCCACACAGGCCTGTCATGCCACTGAGTTTAGTTTAGTTTAAGTTCTGCACTCCCACGTAAAAAGAAAAACAAAAAAAAAACTTTATGCAGCAATAGGCCTCAGACTTTGATGCGAATTCACATTTTGAATACCTTCGTATTTAGTTAAGAGTTCCTGATAAATCTTGTGATGATGAAGTCGTGTCCGTGTTTCCACAGAAAGGGGGTGCAGTAGCTTCTGAGGGTAAAGACCCCTGAGCGCCCAGAAGGCAGAAGTCTGACTTCTAGCTCAAATAAAGATGACACACCCATTCGCTTGCACAACCCCATTTTACAGGGGGGCACATTCACACGCCTCACAGACAGAACACAGAGTAACAACCATGCCCGAGCCGGGACTCGAACCCGGGACGCCCAGATCACGGGGATGACGCGCTACCCCTGTGCCAGGACGCCGGCGATAAATCTTGTCTTTGCTTAATAAGAACGGTTGACTGTTCATTGTCCTTGCGTGTTGTATAATGCTAGAGGTTCAAGCCAAGTTCACTCTTTACATAAATGATATTATCAAGTTCAAATTGTCCTTGTATCATTACATTGATACAAAATCTTCGTGTTGTGCATTGAAAATAATCCTTTTTGAATTAATATCAAAATTCCAAGTGAATCCAGCATATTCTGTGTTTGTGGATTTTTTTTAATTTTGAAAATGCACAAGAGTTTTTAAGTGAAACTTTATTTAATTTAGTCACAGTCTTTACAGTTATTACAACTTTAGATTATATGTTTCAGCCGATAACAATACTAAAAATGTTACCAATCTTCCATATCATTATCACAAGAGAAAACTCATCATCTGAGAAATATCATATAATCGGAAATCAATTTCAAATGGTTTCTTTGAATGATAATATGCAGACTAAAAAAAATGTTTCAGAATCTATGCCTACAAATAATATGTACAAAACATGAATCTTGTCAAAGTTAGTAATATCTAGATCTTTAAAATGTGCCTCAGTACTTTCTAAAAACATGTTATATTTTTATTTGGCAATAGATATTTTGTCAATTCAACAAAGTTGAAAAGCATAGGAATAAGTCAACAGTTTGATATTATAAAAAAAGAAGAAATTTCTCAGTTATAATTCCGTATATTCTAATAAAAGACTCTAAAAAATTTTATATCAATTAATGAGGCAATCGAATCTATCAATAAAAAGGAAAAAATTGGCGATAAATTTGTGTGTGTGTGTGTAATGATATTCTAGCATTTAATTTAAATCCAAATTAATTTATAAAGTTTTATCTTAATTTAGTTCATAGTAACTTCATTCTAAAATATTCTCTTATTTCCTGATCCGATTCCATTTCTCTATTCAAATAACTCAAGAGAAGCTTTGTAAAATTGCTGAATCAGCTAATAGCCGACTTTCACACACTCCGCGTGAAGGGCTGGACAAATGATAGAAATGAATGCGTAATGGGCTAGAGCAGTGTTTCTCAACCTTTTAGTATTCACGGCCCAATTTTCAATTATAATTTTCATAGCGCCCCCCCCCCCTCCCCACCGCATACAATAAAATGTATTTTGCGTATTTTGGCGCTAAACCTAAAGTACAACCTTAATTTTAAATTTTACAAATTACCAAGAATACGGAAATTTATTGACATTTTGCAACACCGATCTTCTGCATTGAAAACCAGAATCCTATGCCTTTTTATTGCTCTTGCGTCCCGCCATGTCGGGCATTCTCACGGTTTCACGAGAAGTTTCGATTTATCTGGTCAGCTTAAAAGTTAAGTTAGGAGAGTATGTAGATGTGAGCAAGTTTTCTCAAAGGGAGATGGAGAAAGTTCTATGACACCAATTTCAATTCCAGACAATCTCATTCGAGTCGATCCTTCTATCGCTATTGAATCTATCCTGAATGTGTGTTATATATATTTTCGTGTAATTGCAATTCACTGTATTAAATATTCACGGCAGCTGACTCATGCAGAATCATGGATAAAAATTTTAAGCTGGGGTAAGCGAGCATTAGACGATAGACAAGCATCAACAACTACACAGACGAGCGTGGTTCCGAAAATAATATCAAGAAAATATTCTTAAGAATAAACTTAAATTTTGGGTTCACTAGTACTGAAGTAAATGAAGAAGAAAAGTCCTTGTGTATCATTTGCCCAAAAATGTTGGCGGCAGACAGCATGAAACCTAATAAACTTAAACGACATTTGGAAACGCTTCATAGTGAGTACATAAACAAACTCAGAGAATTCTTCGAATTAAAATCCCATGAAAAGCAAAATTATAGTTTAAAAAACTTTGTCTGTGAATGAAAAAGCTTTAATTGCCTCTTACAAAGTTTCATATAAAATAGCCAGATGTAAAAAGCCTCACACCATTGGTGAAGAGCGTATTTTGCCAGCCGCAATTGAGATTGTAGAAATTATGTTTGGAGATAATTTTGCAAAAAAATTGCAGTCAATACCTCTTTCAAATGATACTGTTGCTCGTCGAATTGCTGGTATAGCTGAAGATGTAGAGTGTCGGCTTTCTTCGAAGTTACGTGACAAATTGTTTTCAATAAAACTCGGTAATTCAACAGATAGTAAGAAAGAGGCTCATTTCATTGCCTATGTTAGATTTTGTGATGATGTGTCAGTAGTAGAAGAATTACTTTTCTGCAAACCAATAGAACTCAAAGCAACAGCACTCACATTATTTGCTGTCTGAAATGATTTTATGAAGGAGGCAAACATAGAATGAAAAAATTGCGTCGGAATATGCACCGATGGTGCTCGTTATATGTCCGGAAGATTCTAAAGTATTCAAGCACTTGTGAAACAAAAATCGCCACTATGCGTCTGGATACATTGCATGATCCACAGAGAAGCTTTGGTTTCCAAAGAAATGAGTCCTGGTTTGAATATTGTGTTAACTACGGTTGTAACCGTAGTAAATTATATAAAAATGAGACATATTCGAGTATACTACATAGTCGACATATTCGAGAAATTAAATAACTTGAATATTCAACTGCAAGGAGCAAATACACATATATTGAATACGAGTGATAAAGTTAATGCTTTTTGTAGAAAATTGGAATTGTGGAGCAGAAATTTAAAGCAAGAAAACTTAACAATGTTTACAAATTTGAATGATTGTATTAAAACTTACAAGGTAGAAGAACAACATGTAAAGTTTGTTTTTGTAATCATTGAAAATCATTTAGCAATGCTAGCAAAGAATTTTAAAAAGTACTTTCTTGCTGACGACAAACTGATATCCAGTTACAAGTGGGTGAGGGATCCATTTCAAAATACTCCCGAAGGACTCTCAATTGAAGAGGAAGAAACCTTCATAGACTTCACGGCAATCGGCGAAACCAAAAGTCAATTTAGTAATAAATCACTCTTTGAATTTTGGGCAGGAGTGGATGATGAGTTTTCCGCACTAAAAACAAGGGCATTACGCATTCTACTACCACTTTCAACATCTTACCATTGTGAAACTGGATTTTCTGCGGTGGCGCCTTTGAAGACAAAATATAGATCTCAACTAAATATAGAAAAAGAACTGAGAGTGTCTATTTCCAATATTAAACCCTCCTTCGAAAACTTTGATCTGCAAGACTGGCCCAAGGAAGTCACTAATAATTATTAAATTTGTTTTTAATTTAGTAAGTTGTTTTAATTTAATAAGTTAATTATTATATATGTCGAAATGTATTTTGTTTTGTACGTGTGTGTGTGTTCTTTCCTTTCAGACCTTTAATCAATTTTTTTAAATAACATTTTCTCTTGGATATGCTCGCGCCCCCCCATTAGTGTGCTGGCGCCCCCCTAGGGGGGCGCGCCCCACAGGTTGAGAATCACTGGGCTAGAGCATAAAACTATTCTTTTTTAAAGATCCCTTTTCTGAAATGCCTATCTGACTCTTAATGATATATTAGCATTATAAACAATATTTTCCTTATCAGAATGAGGTATGAAAGACGAAGGAAAATTAATTTCTGCCCTCTTTCGCTGAGTCGGCTTGTCCACGGCTTGTGAATATGTATTAAGAAGATGGAATAAAGCGAACTTTAAAATGAAAAGTCTTCAATGTCAAATATGTATATTTAACAATATAAGCTAAGTAAGAAGGAATACAACATAATCAAGATTACAACAAATAGAAAAAGAATTCGGTCTGAAGGCTTTTTCAAGGGTTACCCTCAGGCAAGGATTCAAAATAAGAGATTTTTCTGTAAGGAAATCTGACAGTGTCCTACAGTATTGACCCCTCGTGACCCGAAAATCCCCTCAAAATTAAGGCAAAAGAGACATACCAATGTGTTTTTTGCTGTAAAAATTGGTGTATATATATATATATATATATATATATATATATATATACATATATATATATATATATACAGGATGCGGCAGCTTTTTAAGAACAAATTGATTTCCATAGAAAAAGACACAAACATAGAAAAAAAAGAACCTTTATTTCAAATTAACATATTTTATATATTACCATATGCATGAAGGACGACTTCATTCTTTGAACCCTCTATCAGCGGCAATAACAGCTTCGATACGCTTTCGAAAGCGACTGCAGTCAGTAATGAGATGGGTTTTTGGAATGTTTCCCATTGAATCCACAAGCGCAATTTTGAGAGCTTCAATAGTATTGTGGGGACGACAAAAGTATTGTTGGGAGTCCCTCTTGACTACGCCCCACACATAATAGTCCAAGGGATTTAGATCTGGGGAACCAAATATTTGGAGTGATATGATAATAATTTTGCCATCCATTCTTGGGATGTTCTGGCTGTATGGGATGGTACCGAATCTTGTTGAAAAATATGCAGCCTTCAAAGTGCTACAGTAGTAACCCAGGGTTTGATAACTCTATCTAACACCTCGGTATACGCAGCGGCATTGACCTTTTGACCTTGAGAAAAAAATGAGGAGGCATCACATCTCCTTCACTGCTGATGACCCCTAAAACCATCACTGATGCAGGAAATTTTGTGTGCATGACCGTCGGTACCTCATCAGATCCTTTGCACAGCCACGAACCATTTCTACCAATCACCTTCTGACCCTGAACAAAGTTCTTTTCATTTGAGAAAAACCAGATCAGTCCTGGCTCCTCAGGATGTTTCAGGATTGTTCAACTTGTTCAGAAGGCGCTTTGCTCTGGTCAACCGGTTAACTTCGGTCCTGTATTACATGAATTGTCCTCTCCGCATTACATATGATTTGTAATGGATGTCCTCATGAACCACACGCCAGATGGAAGACAAATCAACTTCCAACTCATTGGCAAGTGCTCTCATCGATTTTCCGAGGTCCTCATCGATGTCAGCTTGGACGAGGCTAACAAATTCTGGCGTCCTGATACAGTTAGAACGTTGAAAATGTTGTTTTCTTTCCGCAACTGCGGCCACACCACCCCCTGCAGCTCTCAATTCACTCCGAAATTTGAAAACAAGTGATCGGGCAACCTTTAAGAATATAGCAATTTCTGAATCGGTGTGACCTGCAGCCAAGGAGACGATAACGACATTCCTCTTCATTTGCTGAGTCAGAATAGGTTCTGCCAGGTCTATCTGGACCAAAAAAAGCTGAATTACTATAACACATAGGAACATATGCCACCTATATTGTGTGTTCTCAAATAGCTGCCGCACGCACCCTGTATATATATCATGAATTGAAACACTGACAACTATGGCATAGAAATATCAGTTCGGAGTTTCTATACTATAAAAAGTAAAAAAGTTTCGATGATAAAAAGTAAATATATATATAATAAAAAATTATTCGATTTCTTGGGTTCAAACTCTAGCTATATTAATTCTTCTTACGGAATTTTTCATATCTCATATCTGATGTTATTAAAAAAGTAAAAATAATAGTATTTTGTCTCATCTGTGCTGTTACGATTACACCTTTAACATCAGAATACTCTTTCTTACCTTTCGGAACTACACCATTATATAAGTTAAATCACTTAAGCCAGAACTCATCTATAAATCTTGCTCCTTAATACTTAAATTTCTAACCTTTACAGATGATAGAAAGCATGACAGGTCAATTATATTAAAGGAACCATCATTTAACATCCTCTATTCTGTTAACCTGCTACGACTACTTGACTTAATACAGTCACCTGCCTATTTCGGAGCAAGAATGCCTTTAATCTATTAAGAATCTGTAAAGTGGTTATTCTTCCTTAAACTAATTACGCCCTGAGATAAAATAGTGAAAGCGCGGAATAATCAATAAAGTCTATTTACTAAATAAAGTTTCTGAATTCGCTTCATTAATTGATTTGATTTAAACGCTGTTTAATTACATACGCAAAATTAAATTCCCATGAGCTCATCGCTTATATTAGAATTAGATTTGCTCGGAAATCTAGAAAACCGTTATTTTACTGGCTCTAAGTTGAATTTTATAATTATTTGTTTCTCGAAGTGAATTGAATATCTAATCAGTAATGTGTAGATGATATATTTAGCGAGTCACTTGCATGTATAATGAATAATGTGGCTCTAATCAAATTTGGTCAAATATAGGGATTAATAACTTATACTGTATAAGCAAAAATCAAAAATATGTGAACAATCATAAAAACATTTCGTGAAGAAATATCAATAAATCCGAAAAGGCGTTGTTATAATCAATGAATAAAATTATAATTCAATAATTCAAAATTTTAAATTTATGTAAATTAGTTATAAGGGTAAATAATACATACACTCATAGTACATTTAATGCATCTATATAATTGAAATAATAAAGGAAACCATTAGACAAGTCGTCCACCTCCATCCACTTGTCCGATTTTGACAATTTTGCTTTTTCTCTATTTAATATTTCATAACTTCTAGATATGTCAGGCAGGTTTGGTGCTTTGCAGCAACCTCCATTTTCAAGAGAAATAAAAAAAAAATCAAGGTTGCATTGCCTGAGGGAAAATCTTGCTTCAGAATTCCACCAATGAAATCTATTTTAGGAATATTCGTTTCACATTAATACTTAAATCCGCTAGATGGTCACACTTCGATCAATGGTCGTCCATCTGAACAGTTCATTGATTGTAAGAAATGCATTAGGAACTATACCGCTCCAAGAAACTCAAAATTTTCTGTCAACTAAATTGTGAAAACTGTTTTTAAAAAATAAGGATTCGCATACTTAATTCATAATCTGCTATATAATTTTGGAATAAATAAAATTTATTTGATTTAAATTTGAATTTTAATCACAGCAAAAGTGCTTTATATTGAATAATTTTCATTGGCTTATGAATATCCCCAAGGTATTACGAAATCTTGCCTTGATCATGAGACATATTTATACAAGCATGAGCATGGTAAAAATAATATAACTAAAAAATATTGTAAGTTCTGATATTTAAAATAACACAATATACATTTTAGGACGTAATAAATTTGTTTAGTAATGGAAAAGAAAAATATTTGAAATAACTGAAAATAAAATAAAAGTTTAAAAGTGTGTAAATCTGCTCTAATCTCCACTACTATTTAAATTATGATAATATAATAATGGTTGATCATTCTTATTAAATGGCTATACTTACAAAAAGGTAAAATCAATTGGGAACGAAAATTTGCGAGACGATACCATTGTTGGGATTTTATTTCACAGTACCACAAGAAAATTGATGTGATACAAGAGAAATCGGATTTCAGATGGAAAAATTGTTTTTATTGGTCAAAGGTCGATAGTCACGCATCATTTTAAAAGGACATCAAGTCATTAATCGGACTTTTGTTGTTATATTTCAATGAATTCTCTGACAATAATTCCCAATGAAGTATACGCCTTCTAACATTTCTACTTTGCCCTGTATTGAAATTTTACACTAGTTTAACCCTTAACCGGAAATGTTCAGTCTATGAGACCACTAGCGATTGAGTTTCGGTCATCTCTATTTCTATTTTTATCTCAATTGAATGAATAGACCTGCAGCTTTCTGTTTCGTGACCTTCAACACTCTTGCACTTTTTGAAACGATTTCAGCTTACGGTTTTTAACCCTTTCAGGGGCACTATGCCAAAAATGATTTTTTTTTCGAAACAATTATTTAAATCTGATTATATCCTATTACTGACATGTAATTTACAGTTAAAAAAAATTAAGGTCCTTAGGGGGCTGGGGGGTAGGTGACATACTGGGTATGTCCCCGCGCATCTAGAACATGTTTTGGAGCGAATTCACAAATATGCAACTCGTAATTAGAAGGTATTTTTATGAAATGAAAGCAGTTTTAGGGATTCATGACGCTTTTTAACATGAATGACGCAAAAAAATGAGCTTTTTGAATTCGAAAATAAAGTTTATTGGAATAAAATGAAGACAAATTACATCATATGAAAACATGCTTCCATCTTGAATTTTTTGTGTGGAAACAGAATACTTTCTAAGACTCGTGCTGCCGTCTATTGGCAAGATAAAGACTTAAAAAACGTTAGGAAATTTTATGTAGTTATTTCAACGCGATTTTCTAGTTTTAAAGAAATTGTAAAAAGGTGACATATGGAGTACGTCACCGCCCCTGAAAGGGTTAAAGTAATTCAGTTGTTTCTCTTAGCTACGTCCCTGAGACTGCTCCTCTCCGATAATGTCTCAGTGATAAACATGGTTTACAGATGGCGCGACTACTTGGACGCAAATGTCATGTCATCCAATCATCATCTATCTTGGATATCATCCATTTTACGGATTCTATTACGAAGCAATGCTCCAGACACTTTTAAATGAAGTAGAAAGAGATTTTAGTGGTAAGGAAAATTGTACAGAAGATGTTTTAGACCAAACATAGTTAATTTTACTAGTAATAATGTTTTTTGAAAAATTTACAGTAATATACCAAGAGATATATATACACAATTTATAGGTTGACTTTTATAATAGTTCTTAACCTGTAAGTTTAAAATGCCCTAAAAAAAGTCACACAAGCCGATAAAAAAGGGTCAATTTTACCCATTGTATTTTTTTTCATATAATTGCTGAGTTTTACATTATATTGTATTCTTTATACCTTTATATATTGGAAAAACAAATATGATTAAAAAAGGTATAAAGTAATGTTTTTTTTCAAAGATATTATTTATTGTTACATGCAATTTCAGAAAAAAATGAATGTTCCAATCAGGTATTTTTTTTCAATGATAAAATATTTTGAAAAATTTCTAAAACATATTTATATAGTAACAAAAATGTCTGCAGAATGTATTGGCTGATTTTCAATCTAATATTTTCAGTTAAAAATTTGATTCGAGTGTAAAGGAAATGCGGTTTCGTAGGCCGCAACTTCCCAGTTACGTCCTAAATTTTCACCTCCCCAGTTAAGGGTTAAAGACATCCTTCATCAATATGATATCTTACATCATCCTATACATTTGATGATTCGTGGAAGTACTCCTCATTTTACCATTATTAATCAATTTTCTATTGGTATAAAATGTAGTAGCATGAGAATAGAGAATTAGTTTTACAGTTTCCGATGTAGCTGATCGCTGATGTCGAGTCATGAAGATAAACACTTAAAGCTAATGATGATGGGAAGAGTGCGTGATGATGAGATCCATGATGACAGCAAAAAACATTTCGATTGATAACTGTGATTTCTTCATTTCTTGTTTTATTTTCGAAATTCAACGATACGATTTACGTCTTCAATGTCCTCTCAAAATTTTGAGATTGGGATAGTGACTCTTTTACGAATGTGCATTAGTTTGTCAAAAATTGTACAATGATGGTTAGTTTAAATTCATGCAATTTCATTAGATTAATATTTCGAAATTACATAATATTCATTTCGCGATGGGCAGGTAAATTTGAAATCTCAGTGAAATAACGTAAAGAAAATGAAAAAATGCACTTTTTTTTTTTTCAAAATTTTCTCAAAAACCAAAAGTATTGATCTCAACAGACTTAACATGACTAGAAACCAAGATATTTATTTTTTCTTTTAGAATCAGATATCAAATGAGTAATTCCTCAATTACAAAGCTCTGATTTTAAAATTTTAATCTCGAAAAATACGCTTTACAAAGTAATTTCAAAATCTGTCTCTTTTCCTCCGTCCCAAAGTCATAATTCTATGATTTTAACCTCGGAAAAAACATTTAAAATGGTTATTTCATTTTTTTCTATTATGTTTTATTTCCTCAGACTAATAAATATATATTTTTTTAGCCAACAAATCTTTTCTACATAAATATATCAAGATATATCTGTTTTTAAATGGTCATTAGTAAGAATCTTTTTTTTTTTCAACAATACAGATGAAATACAGCATACTTGAAGTTTTGGATAAGAGGGAGATTTTTGTTAACCTTTCAAAGTTCAAAAGTTAGTCAAAATTTTGAATAATTTAAAACTAAACATTTTTATTTTCATTCAATTACATGCATCCTGAATTTTTTTAAAATATATATATATATGATTTTTAGTTGTCTACAGGCTAAGAAAATCAACTCGGTAATGATGCAATTTTATTTACCTACAACCTATTCTCTGATTTTAACACATTTTTAAAATGTAATTTAATGCATAAACAATAATTATGTTTTTATTGTTATTATGAAATTCAAACCAATTTCGTTGCTCTATTTAACTAATAAATCGCATGATTTCACAGATTTTAAATTTTTAAAATTGCTTTCTTTTAACTTCAGTTCCAAAGTAAGAATTTCATTTCCCCTTTTATTATACTGCACAATTTCTTAATTTGAAGGACAATAATTTGTTGCAAGATACATCCCTTAAATTCATATTTTTTCAGTCTTATACAATACTAGGATAAATTTTAAATAAATGTATTACATATAAATAGTTTAACAACCAACAAAACTAATATTTTTGCAATACGATCATATTTTTACAGTAAATACAAGCTCCCTATAAAATTGCAAAGAGTTGTTCTTTTATTAAATGTTTATTTTCAGCAAATATATTTGCTTATATTATGACAAATTTTCCATCGTCTTGTATTATGTGCTCATAAACACTTTAATTTTAATGATGAAAATCACATTTCTCAGCAGTAATTAATTTAACTTTTATCTCCTACCGAGAGATTATGCAAAAAATGATGGGCAAAGGATTTGTGATTTGCATGAATTCTTTTGAATGATATATAACAAATATTTTTTTAAAAAATTACATAGATATGAATATTTAGGATGATAAAAAAATTGATAATGCTCTGAATGATAATGCTACAAAATTGATAATGCTCTGAATTAAATGCAATTTGTCTGAATGAGTTTTGTGAATATGAGATTATGTTTCATATTCAAAAAGTCTTTATGAAAAGCGCAGATAGATCGTAACAATATATATTTGGGATACAAACATTTAGTTAAACAGTAAATGCTTAATATGTCTTCCATTATATCATAGAACCTAAATCAAAGTCCGATATAGCAATTAGCATATACAAGTAGGTTTAGAGCGGATTAATCTATCTAGAAACTCTCATCAATGTAAGTCTACGAATCATATTTTTGTATCTTAATCTTTTAAACTTGATAATTTTTATTGATTTTAATTTTAATTTTTTCAAGTCGTTTTAAATCAAATTTTACAAATTGAAATTCAAAAATTTTAATTTCGGATTACTTTTATGAGTAATTATAGTATCATGCCTATAAAAAAATTCAAACTGAATTTTTAAAAAACAAAATAATTTCAAATTAAACAGTAAAAAAAGTTTTTTTTATGCAATCCAAATATTATTTAATTAAACAATCGGGCATGTTTTTTCATTATTAAGTAACACATCTTTTTAGAATTAGGAAATAATGTAAAACAAGACTTACAGATGGTAATTAACTAGGCAATCAAGGAATTACCTACCAGTTCTTTTCCTTTGGTAATTAATGTTACAAGATTTCTAATTTAATACCACTTTGTTTAATTTGAACAAATTCGGTTGCACGACATTTGTAAATTAAATTAAAACTCAAAATTAAATTTCCCTGGAAACGCCATAAAAAATGCCCCTAGAATTTGCCCCCCCCCCTCCATCCGAGTTCCGGGGCCCCTAGACGATTGTCTATCTTTATAAATTAAGCTGAATTTCAGTAGATTGCATCAATGTATTTTTGAGTAATACTTTAGGGTTGTTCTATAGTGTCTGGAAAAGATTTCAGTGCAAGGGTCTTTAACCCTTAATTTGACAAGATGTTTTTTAAAATATTTTTTAATTTCTGTTATTTTCCCATGTCTGTATAGACATTAGGATCTCTGTAAAATAAACAAAAAAATGTATCATTTTCCATTTTTGAGATAATTAATATCCACTGTGGCGAACACTGACAATTATGTCATAAACCGGCCAAATTTTATTTATTTGATTGTTCGTCGCAGCGGACTTAACCAAATTAAGGGTTAAATAACAACGCAGATATATCTTTAATAATCAAACTTTGTTACTATGTTTATCTTATAGATTTCAGACCGATTTATCTAAAGTTTACTGTCCAACATTGAATCAAATTTCTACAGAGACTTGAATTTCACTTATAATTAATTTAAGTGTTAATTAAGGAATTAAATACATTAATCCCCAAAATTCCTTCAGATAAAATAGTAAATCGTTGAAGATACAACTTTTTATTTACTAACGTAACTATTGTATTTCATCATTGTAATAGTTTGTATTTTCAACTGTCATCTAGAATTAAAATTGTAAAACTTTCAATTTATACTTCATACTTAGATAAATATTTCCTAAAAACTTTCATGTATGTACTTTCATGTAAATTAATTGTGCCACTTATGGTAAATCAACAATAAATTAGCAAAAGTTTTATTTATTGATACTGTAACTGTATTCTAACACAGAAACTTTTGTATTTTCACCTGAAGCATTAAACTTTCACCGATCACTTAGATAAATGTTGATACAAAAGCGCCGACAGTTTAAGTAGAAGTTCGCGTTTATGTACGATTTCTTGAATCTTACAAATTTGTTTTTCTAAATAAAAGTTAAGTAAAATTTGTAAGCAAATTTTTAAACTGAAATTCCTTTAATTCTGCTGTTTACAATAAATTCGGCAATAATGAATTTTATGTATTTTTAAAGTTTTACAGCTTAATATGTAATGCAAAATGCAATGGATTTTTTTTCTGTTCTTTTATATGAGTTAAGAGTTTTCTCTAGAATGTTCTTAATCGTTTGAATGGGTTCAAATGTCATAAAGTACAATTTCTTCCTTCTTGTTGGGGTTGCATTCATGTTTCCCGTATGACCTCTGGTTAGGTCGGGGTATCATTCTGTATTAAATTAATTTAGAACGATGAAAAAAATATTTTACATTTCTGATCACTAAAAAATTGCATTACAAGAAAAAATTAGAGGTATGAAACTTCAAAAAAATTTGT
Organism: Argiope trifasciata; assembly: GCA_026543055.1. Taxonomy (NCBI): domain Eukaryota; kingdom Metazoa; phylum Arthropoda; class Arachnida; order Araneae; family Araneidae; genus Argiope; species Argiope trifasciata. The sequence goes on from JAPMOQ010050981.1 coordinate 3,680,339, forward strand.
GCAATTTTGATCACAATTAAGTAATTGTCATCTTAAAATAATCCTAACAATATGCCGAGAATCTTCCTACTAGCATAAAATTCAATTTATTGATTGATTGATTACTAAAATAAATTCGGCATATTTTTTAAACGTTTAAACTGAGAATAAGTTGGTTGTAAGAGTTCTGATTTTGCAGCAGCTGCAATTTCGAAAAATGTCACAGAAACCCCATTGTGTTTGAGGCCTGAAACCGATTAATTCCAAAATAGAGGACCAAACATTATTATTTTGGTGTGAAACAGAAACTTGACTAAATGGTCATCGTCCACGATTTAAAATTATGAATAAAAGCAGTCTTAGAGTTTTAGTAAAATCGAACAGTAATACAACAAAGCTTAAATAAATCTCACATAAGTAAATGGTAATAAATATTCAAACATTATGTTTACTATTGTAACTAAATATTTTCTAATTGTAATTACTTTATCAAGTTTATTTGTTTGAAATGAAATGTTATTTGCATATAACAATTCTGAGAATTAATTATTACAAGAAAATATCAAATTAAATTTACAACAAATATTGCAACTATTTTATTTAAACATAATTCTTAGAGTGAGATTCCATTAGCTTTATCAACATTTATTTCAAAGCATGTCTTCATGATACATGCTTAAATAGTTAAGTTTGTTTTGTTTTAGAGTGCATTTGCGAATGAAAAATAAATAAAAACGAGACGTCTGGCGGATTTTCTCGATAAAGTTCCAACTCCATTTAATCTCTTCACGGATATTTGAGTAAATATTTTATGACTTCAAACTTGCTAATTGAGAAAGAGATATTTTCAAAAAAAAATACTACATACATTACACTTCACTGATTAAGCCTATTTCTTTAAATTATCAACACTCGGAAATAAACTTGTTTAGCTTTTAGATAAGTACTTGTACTTAGATTAGAAGTGTATCTCTCTCTCTATATATATATATAGAGAGAGAATAGACACAGACAGATAGATAGATATTGAATATAGAAAATTCTTTCTATCCATTATTAGGAATATTCTATATATATCATTTGGAAAATCTTTAGCTCAATTTTAAATTATTATATAGTTAACGTAAAAACACAAATTAGTTATATCATCGCAAAAAATTGTTGTACTATATCTCCAAGATATTCGATATTTTGAGTGCCGTACAATATCATGAAGATATAGCAACAGTGATGTCACGAAGATATAAATAACTTCACCGTTAGTTTAAACAAACATTTAGATTTAATAGAAAGAAGTAACTCACAACAGCACAAGACTGAGAATTTACCCATCACTGATGGGGCTCAGCTTTTATACACATGTAAAATGTTTGAGAACATTCCAATTTAAATATTCTAGAAATTCTAGAATCTTCCATATCTCTTAGATAGACAATAGATAACAATTTAAATAAAAGAATTCCAATTTTTGGATAAAACATCGTGTCTGGGATTCGAATAGAGAACCAACCAATCAAAGATGATATGGTCTGCGATTGATCCGCGGTGGTTGCTGGTCGTTCCGATTTGTGCGACAGTATTCTCGGGTATTTTGATCTAACTAGATTTTATGAATGACATTGATTGCATGAAGAAGGCCGAATATAGTCGCCAGAAATAATGAGAGGTCAAAGCGGCCCTTAATGTCCACAATGGATGAATAAATAGTTGATATATCAAAGAAATTGTGAAAAATACACATTACAAAAGCTGTTGCTAAGATTTCAAAACTGTTTTGTGATTTATAGCAATTTATAAACTCACTGACTGTTGTCTATCAGCGTTTAAAGCTGAGTGAGCGTTACTTGATTTTTTTTTTCAGTAGCGCCATCTACAGCCAAGAGAGCTAGTTAACTACTTTATGCGTCACATTCGCTTACACATCGCCTTGCTTATAGAGGGGCACATTCACATACCTCAGAGGTTGAATACAGAAGAAAACCAACTATGCCTGAACCGGGAGACCCAAATCATGTGGAAGACGCATTACCTCTATGCCAGGACGTCGGCTGATTGCAAAATTTGTTATCTAGTCAAATAGCAACACTGCGGTAAAGCCTAATTATAAGTATCCATAATGTCACTGTTTGCACGTCCTTATATGTTGCCTACAGTTCCACATTCGGTTTATTTTAGTGATTTCTCCCTCTTCTTATTAAGCCAAAAAGATGAAGAAAAACTCCCTTTAATTTGTGTTAAGCCGGAAATTGTTTTCATTTTTTTAATGACATGTGAAAAATTTCCACATTTTTTTTCTGCTCGTGTTCCAGGTTTGAGGGGGTTTCAAAAAACATAAAAGGTTTTAGACTTTTCCCATTTTTTTCAATAATAATTTTTTAAAACAATCCATTTCTAAGGTTAAGAGAACAGTATACGGGATACGTAAAATACCTTCTTTTATTAAAATGCTGTATCGAATCTTGTTTTTGTCAAATATGTATCAATTTCATGAAGTTGCGCTAATGAAAGATACAGGAGTGCTGAGTTTTTTTGTTTTTTTTTTGATGCTGTTAACTATATTTATCAATTGTGTACACTTCAAGACTATAGTAATCAGAAATTTTGTGATGAATGCAGCTTTAGCAACCATCCACCTATGTAAGTCATCAACAATAAATCAAATATAACAATGAGAAATACATTAAATAAATGCTATACTCCACTGCTTAGCTCTCGTTCTCTTGTTTATAAAACATGTTACCATTAACATGATTACTTCGAATTTCTTGGAATTTCGATAACATTAACCAAATTGTTAACTAAATCGGGATAACATTACCCGACTGAATCGAATAGGATAAAATCAACTCTTTTTTTTCACGTTGAAAAAGGAGGGAGACACCTTTATACTATCTTTAATATCTTTAATTCATAATTTTAAAATATCAATCAAAAAAATTATTTCTTTGCTACTGTTCGGCAATTATTCCTTAAATTTAATATTGTTCGTGCTACTTTAAAATTTTATTTTTCAATGGAATTATTATCCTTGTTTCCCAATAAGAAGACCTTAATTAACTTCTGTATTCATTGCGAATTTTCTTTAATCTTCAGAATCATCAATCTTTGACTGTGCCAACATACCTGGTTTCACTCACAAAAAAAAAATCAAAATTTTACAAAGAAATTGGGAAATTTTCAGCAACGAAGCAAAGTTTTATTGACATTTTAGGTTTATCTGTTTCCTGTGAAATTTCAGTTTAATCTTTTACACTCAAATCAAGTCTTTCTTTTATAACCATTTTGAATTCGTAAATAGATATATGTTTCTTAAATTACATAGATATATGGTTTATGACTGCTAAAATTGCAAAGTATTTCTGACAGCACTTCTCTCTTCGGAAATCACCCCACGACTTCTCTAATTCAGATAAATGATAACGAGCCCTATCCCATGAGGGAAATAACAGTCAAATATTTCTTCACAAGAAATTTTACGAATGTGAATTATTAATTCTTGTTGAAGATGAAGGTTTGGTCACTTCTTTATTGCAAAGCTGTAAACATTCAGAGTATATTTTTATCACCTTCAATGACTAATTTGGTTCATATTTGAATTTATTGATTCGGGGCTAGACGATTATGTATGTATATAAATCCACACACACATCCACACACACACACACACACACACACACACACACACACATATATATATATATATATATATATACCACGATCACATTTCATCGTATCTACTGTATCTTCAGAAAATTAATTTAGAAATGGAATCCATTTAAATGTTCCTAAAAAATATGATATGGTTATTAAAAAGGGATCATTTGGTGAGCGAATAAATTCTGGTGACATCATCAGGTATGAAAAGTACCGAATTAGTTAAATGTATTAAGATTTTTTTGCCTACATTTGTGAAAATTCCCGAAAAGATAGAGAACATTTGTGGAAATTATTTTGTGTCACTGAACAATAAGTGAACTCAAAGTTATCATAATATATTGTTATCATTACTCGGGATAATTTTTAGCGCAGGATAAAAATTATTACAAGAAATTGGTATATTAACTCTTTGCCATATTTATTCTTTAATCAGAAACGCGAAAAGTCACTTTATATAGGAAAAATCTGAATGAAAAAAAAAATTGCCAGTTTTCCAAATAAATTGGATACTCATGCATAAAGAGTAATTTCAGTCATTTTTGGGCTAAAAGTAATTTTGTTTTTAGAGACTTTTTTTCGAAGTAACAGAATACATAATATGGATAATTATTATGCGCAATTTCATATTTCAGCACATTAACTTGATCAAGACTTTAATAAATTATTTTAAGTTAGCATTTTATGTTGATAACTTCGTAAAAATGAAAGTTTTTTATTTCATTATTTATTATGACTCCATGATATCTAATTTTGTACACAATAATATTTTTGTAAATGCTAGGTGTTTGTAAGCGCTGTAATTATTAAGTTGGTGTAAAAAAGCAGAAACTGGTATAATTATATTGGGCCAAATTTTAATATGTTTCTAATAAAAAATTCAACAAATTTAGATTTTTACTTATTTATTTATTTGACAAAAAGGGTAATAGCATTTTTTAAATTGGCCTACTTGCTATTCTCATAGCTAGGGAATCTTAAGTGCCTATGTAATCGAAATTTCACCTCTCCTGCGATCTTGATATGAAAGTGGTCGAATTAGTATGTATTAAGAACGAATTCTCAAAGAGTATCAGGGACACATAATCATTTTTAAAATACACTTCTAATCATAAGGTATCGAGGATGCATGGTAATTTAGAAAATACATTGAAAATATAATGTATCAGGGAAGCAAAATCATTAAAAAAATATTAATCGAATCATGAAGTGTCAGCACTACATGATAATTTAGAAAATATATTTAAAGTATGAAGTATTAGAGATGCAAATCATTAAGAAAATATACTTCAAATCAGTCGGTTTCAGGGTCACATAATTATTTCAGAATGCACATTATGATTGACATGTTAAACAGGCCAATGGCTACGTGGGGGATTTAAAAAAAATGAAATGGAAGCAAAGCCAAATTTTTGAATATCTACTTAAAGGCATAGAATATTATAGTTACAGATTATTGAGAAAACAAACCATCAAAGATTCATAAGCATTTTTATGTGGAAATAAGCAAGAAGACTAAGAAGAAAAAAATTGCTGAATTTTAGAAGATCCGCTCGAAGTCATAAACATAAGACATATTTAATCATTTAGAAAATCTGCTCAAATTAAGAAGGAGTATATCAATTTTAATATTATATGTGATATTTTTTGAGAAATTTAATGCAATGGTAAATAAAGTACTGCCAAATTTTCTTTAATCGATTCAAATTCATAAAGTATTAGTATTGGATAGAATTCTTTTATAGAAAATAAATCACTACGTATATTAAAATAATTACCAGAAAGTAAATTTAATTTTTTGGATTATACTCTAATTCTTGATTACCATAATTTATAAAGTTCACACTCTTCTGCTTATAAAAATGAATAAAATGTTTAAAAAGTGAGTTTATTTTAATATTTTTGAGGGAAAAGATAATTTATTGAGAAAAGGTCAAAATTAAGTTCCAAAAATGGGTATGTATTTGTTTTGAGGGAAGATGTAATTGAATTCACCATTTTTTTTCCCCTTCGAAACTTAAAATAGCAGATTTATAATACAAATATTTTTGGTATACTTCCTAAATTTGACAATGGCTAAAATATGCAACTTTCACAAAAAGTGCACTGCTTGCAGAGAGCTTGATATATTTTGACGATTGATCCTGATTGATGCCATCAATGGTTAACATTATAATTAAGAAATGGACTCACATTTTCTAATGATGAATCTTTACATAAATGGAAGGGCTGTTCGAAATGACATCGTGGTTTTAATTTAATTTCCTTATGAGAATTAAATTATTATTAATATTTTTATTGCTAAATCAATCACAATGCAAAATTACTAAAATAAATATGTTCTTTATATTTTACTTTAATAAAATAGATGTTAAATAAATATATAAAAGAATAAATTTATATTGTAACTTTATGCAAAGGAACATTATGGCAGCTTTTTTTGCGTGTGTGTGTGAGTTATAGGTGTTTACAGCGAGTCTAGTTTTATATGAGAAAACAGTTTTCATGTTCTATACAGAGATATAGAATTTTCTTTTGCATACTATAACACCTTTGTAAAAATACAGTTAGAGTTTCAAGTAGTATGCATATAAAAAAAAGTTTATATGAATACTGATAAACAAGATGTCAGAATTCAAAGTTATAAAATTTAAAGAAGTAAAATGATTCTTTAAAAAGGGTTTATTCCTTAATCTTTAAATTTTGAAAAATTCAATTTTTGAATTTTTTTACATTTTTTATAAATGTTTACGTATCACAGTGAAATTTATATATCACAACCTTAAGTTAATTTCCATCAACTTATGAAAATAATGTGTGTAACACCGAATTAATTTCAGAATTTCAACTGATAAAAGTTTATGTTCCAATAGCTAAAATCTGAAGTATATTTCATATAAATCAATGTTTATTTATTTCATTTATTTATTTGTTTTGCTGTTGTTGTTAAATAAGTATTACGAAATTTTTATGTTTATTTTACGTGTTCCTCACTGGATAATACGTTAACCAATGAAATGCATATACGAAATAATGAAACTTTTAAAAATTCTATTTCAATTAATTTTATTTTATTAAAATTACTTTATGTTCATCTAATAACATAAAATAATTTTAACACTGACTAATTGGAGATATTAATTTACCTGAAAAATTGCGTAATTAAAATGTTAATAGCAACAAATTTTATAATTGAAATTAATTTGTGAAACCGAAAAAAATCATCAAAATTTTTATTTAGTTTATATGTTATTTGTGCTAAATTTTGATATATTAAAGAAGAGAGTTCCATCAAGATTGTCTTTCAACGAAATCTATGAAAACTATTATCTGTTTACTACTATAGTAGAAAAATTGCCAATGAAGTTGAAGATATCACTTAATAGATGGCAGCACAATCTAAAATTGAAAAGTAAATCAAATATTAATTTTATGTTTAAAAAAAAAATTTTAAAGCATCCAAATAAAAATTAGAGTTTTGAACAAAAAATATTCTGTCTTTCATCTTTTCATAATGAATAAAAAAAACATTTTTTAATTATTAATTATATTTTAAATTTTGATAGTGCATTTATAGTGACACAAAATATTCTTTATTTTAGCAAACTAGAAGCAAAAGCAAAATTTTTTATAACATTTGATAAGTTTTATTGCTAGGCGAACATTAGCATCACTATTATATTATTAGAATATATGTTTTGCTATAAATAATTTCATATAAAAATGATATGAATTACGTAAAATTATTATTTTAAGCCGAAAATCGGAAAAATGAATGCATATTAAATGTTTTGATAAATAAATTTTTAATAATAACTTTACCTAAAATACTTTTTACATGCTACTCGAAATCAAATGTTTAATAATGTAGATTTTATTTTTATTTTTCTTTAAGCTAGTGCCCTATTTTTAAGTTATGTAATATTAGTTTATAGGTTACAGTCTTTTATTCAAACCGCAGACAAATAATTAATTAATTTCAATCTATATATCTAGATCAGATGAAAAAAACATTTTAAGGGGCATAATTATGTTATTCTAAAATGAAGATATTAAAATAGAATATATAATCAGTATTCAAAATTTCAACTTTAAATATTTGTAAAGTAGTCGCAGCTTTTAGCTCTTATTTCGTAAGGCAACAGCCGAAATCACATGCTCTATTTTTTATGTTCAATATTTTAATACTTAGTAATTGAAATTAAATACTTGAAATATATTAATTTTTTTAACATGTTGACTGCCAACTACGAGATAGCTCGTAGATTACGTTCTTTTCTAGAACCAAACCATCTATGCTATTAGATGACACCTTCTCTACTACAGTTAAAAGATAGCAAAGTAGGGATCATCTAATTAGATAGATGGTCCTGATATCAGGCGAGGGTAGTGGCATTAAATGTGTTTTTAAAAAAATTTTCAGTATTGAACATTGTATTTTCTTACCTTTTTTAAACATTGTATTTTATACTGTGTTCAAAAGAAAATTTATAAATTTGTCTTTTAAATTGTATTTACAGAATTAGAACATAATAATTTTTGAAAAATTCTTCTTAATTGAATTGATATTCATTGGCATATATTTATAAAGCTGCGATAAAAATGAAATTTTAAAACTTATTAATGTGCGATACAAAAGCCACATTTTAATAAATTTTTTTTCAAAAATCAAAAATTCATTTAAAAAAATTCTTGCTTTAACTTCATACAAGTATAATTCATGCTATTTTTCCTTCTAATAACAAATAAATCTTGAATATTTGTAATCATCAATTGTTTTCATCCAAAATCTGCGAAATTTTACTTTATTTTTTCTGCAACTGTCATGAATAAATGAAAACCAAATAAATAGTTGCTCCTCCAAATAAAAGATGGCAGCACAATCGATTCATTTAAAAATATAAATATGTTGTAATAAAATTACTTTTATAAACCTTTCCCATTACAAATCAGATTAACTTCAAAAACGCTGATATACAATGAAGAAAATAGATCATGTGCGTAGTTCGTTTCTTTAACATGACCTAATTCTGTGGTTTCCATTTATTTTATATTATATTAATTCGATTAGGTTAGATAATAATAATTTTTTTTAATATACTGAGCAGTTTTAAGAACTTATTTTATCATCACGTCATTTTAAATTAAAGAGGAGTGTATTGCGTGCATAATATTTCATAAATTTCTTATTTATAATGTGGTATCATTTGTGCGGTTTTCTGTAATTGTATGATATATTACAACAGATACCATAGTATTTTTTCATCCAATGAAAATTTCTCTCATTCTTATGTTACTTTAAAACAATGGTTAGTTTATTTTATTTTCTACGTGGCAGCGTTCTATGTGTCAATTGCGGCGTATTAGTTTTGTTAAAAATAAAAAATATATATAGCTGAAAAAGTTCCAAGAGGAGAAAACAAACATTGTACAAGGTGGCCAGAAATAAAACACCCCTACTCTGACCTCCATGGATATCGAACTACTCAGTGTAAAGGCTCAAAATTTTGTACACATACTATTCAAAATATGGGGAAACGGATTTCACGAAAAAAAAATTAGTTCCTGAAATCACCGATAGGTGGCGCTGCACAACTGGAACTATGATCAAAAGACACAAATAATAATAAAAATTAAAATGTTTATGCGGAATGGAATGCTTCCATGCTTCCTTTTTAATTTTTCTGCCCCTTATGGAAAATAAAAATAGTAAAGAAGCTAGAACTCCCGTTGTAACTGCAATTTCATACTGTAACCAGAAAAATTTGCATAAAGCATGGTTAGAAGCCATGTTCTGGGTATAAAAGAAGTTAAAAGGTGGGGAATGTCATTCTTATTAGTGATGGCTGTCACGCTGCCAGAACGCGCTTTGCTTGTGAAGTTGTTTTACGAGAATAAAGGAAATGCTCCAGCAGCACTTCGAGAGTTTCGCCGACTTAAGGATTTGCGTAAGGGACCATTGCTTCCACAAGCTCTCAGGAGAATGATCGCTCGATTCGAGGAAACTGGACATCTTGGAGTTCAGCCTGGTCGAGGACGCAAACCGGTTCGTTCAGATGTCGTTGAAGATGTTGCCACCGGTATTGTTGAACAGTCAATGGATAATGTTTTAGGCTGCAGTAGTGCACGTGCAGTGTCACGACACTTGGGTGTTCCCTATAGCACAGTGTGGAACGTACTCAGAAAAATGGTGCATTGTTTCCCGTACAAAATCCGCCCTAATCAACAATTGCTGGCCACAGACAGGGAGATGCGACTGACCTTTGCATTGACATTTCTTGCTAGAGTTGAAGTGGATGCATCGTGGCCGTGGCAGATTCTGTGGAGCGATGAGGCCCATTTCCACCTCAGTGGAACAGTGAACACCCATAACTGTCGCATATGGGACACGACAAACCCCCGTACCTTCCAAGAGATTCCACTCCACTCACCGAAAGTTACAGTCTGGTGTGGATTCACAGCCACATTCATCCTTGGACCGTTCTTTTTCGAAGAGGTTACTTCCAATGGCCTTGAGACATGTACCGTGACGGCCAACAGGTACAAAAGGATGCTCGAAACATTTGTTGTACCCCATTTGCAGCAACGCCAATGCCTTGACACCATTACTTTTATGCAAGATGGAGCACCTCCACACATTGGACTCCCTGTGCAACAGTTTCTTCGCCAACATTTCACCACTGACAGAATAATCAGTCGCGCGTTTCCGACAACTTGGCCATCTCGTTCACCGGATCTTAATCCGTGTGATTTTTGGCTTTGGGGACACTTAAAAAACCTTGTTTATCGAGAACGTCTGATACCCTTGGCAGATTTGAAAGAGAGTATCAGTCTGCATGTGAGAAGCATCTCAGATGACCAGTTACGATCCGCAGTTGAACAAGCTGTCCACAGACTTCACATTTTACATCTTCAGGAAGGGAACCATATTGAGCAGCATTCCCTGCATCGATAACGTCCTTGTTTCATGTATGCTTGGTACTTTCAAATAAAATGTGTTTAAAACGTGTTTTTGTGTCTTTTCAGCATACGTCCAGTGGTACAGCGCCACCTATCGGTGATTTCTGGAACTAAATTTTTTTTTCGTGAAATCCGTTTCCCCATTTTTTGAATAGTATGTCCACAAATTTTCAAGCCTTTACACTGAGTAGTTCGATATCCAGGGAGGTCAGAGTAGGGGTGTTTTATTTCTGGCCACCCGGTATGTCTCTTATGCGCGACCGTATCGCTCATCCTATTCCAATAACCTCGACAGTATACTTCTTGCACTTACGAAAGTTATAGGCCTAATACAATCATCTAAAATATTAAAAATATTTTCATATCAATCTACCCCGTCTATTAACCATAGATTAACCGCAAAATAGCACTCAAAGAAGACACAGCAAATCAGTAAAGATGCTAAATTCAAGCTAGACGTTAATATTTCGCAGCTATTGTATGTCAATGTAAGTAAGTCGTAATGTAAGTAAGTAAGTAGTTTTCTGAGGTAACAGTTTTATTACAGAATTTGCAAGAAAGCTTAAAGAGAATCAATCCTATAACTTTGAAATTTTAACTAAACATTTAATAAAATTCTTGTGTTTTGTGCAGTAACTTCCAAAATATTATAGTGCAAATAATTTTGCACCAACTTAATTTTCAAAAAATTATCTTTCTAGCTATATTGAAGATTTAATATTATAAATATTTTTTATATTTAATCAATTTTAAAAGAAAATATTTTAATCAAATATTTTAACATTAAACTTGAGAATTCTATACGATTATAAAACAAATCACGAGATACAATTAATAGTTTCTTTCATTACCATTCTGAAACAACACCAAGTTTTACAATTCTAAAAGAATATACAAATTTAATGCATAAAAATGAATATTTGTTTGTAGAATTGAATAATAAAAATAGAATAAATATTATTTATGCTTCTCCTTTATATAGACTTCAATTTCAATAAATGAATTCATTGCCAACAAGAAAATAAGTATCATTCTTAAGCAAACAAGATAACTATATCAAATTCCAAACGATATTTGCAGGATTATTTCTTCTGCTGCAACAACGCGCCGGATACCTGCTAGTATTAAATAAAATCTTTCTGTAAACCAATTCTATTTTCACTCAATTTTCCTCTAATTTTATTAATGTTTTTCAAATATACTTTGCATTAGTACTTTAACTTGTTTTAGTTATTGAATTTATACACGCAGCCGTTTCAACGTTTTTAAATACATTTTTCATGCTGTTCTTATCCGTGCTATATAATTAAGCGCTAATTTTAAAAATAAAATAAGAATAGACAAATCATGCTTGAAACATTATCATAATGGATGACTTACAAAATTTATCTAAGGTTGATCTAAATTTAACGATCTGAATAAGGACACAACATCCATTTTTGAAGTTGATTGCTACACATCATCATATCCTTCGAAAGAAGTATTTGCAATAAACGGAATATAAATATTCTTTGTCATTCTGTAGTGATGGATTCACTTTATGGATATTTCGTTTACATCTATTTTGTCATTATTGCAAGAACAAATTCCTTCAACTTTACATAACATAACATTCAACAAAAATAAATAAAAAATAATTAAATAAATAACTTTATTTCTAACTAATGCAATATATAAAATAATAAATATTATTACTTTATTAAAATTATTTCATTAATGAACATAATAATTATTAATAATTAAAATTACTTTTAATTAATTAAAAATATGCCTTAAGTATTATTTTCTGCTATTTAACTTCAGCTTTTTTTTTTTCATTTGCCTTACCAGAAGGCGTTTAGGGTACAAATGTATTGTACAGTAAAAATTCAGTATATTTGGCGATTAAATATTAATTAAATTTAGAAAATATTAATGAATTGGCATCGAGTGCATACAAGTATACAAAATTTTGAAACTATAACAGTTAAGATTTATTTTCTTCAAAAGGTTTTAAAGTTTAGTTTTTAATAAATATTTACTTCAAAGTTGCGTCTATAGAAATATAAACAAAATTAAATTCAATATTATTTATTAAAATTTTCTGTATATGCAATAATACATTAAGCCATTTCAGTTACTATAATTCACATTCTGAGGAACATTTATTCGAGTACAGCATGTTTTTCCTTCTCAAATTTCCTAGATGCAGAAATTTAGTTAAAGTTTAAATAAAAATCCTACTCCAATTCGTGCGCATGAATATTCTTCTTCTGCAATTTCGATTCTCCAAAAAAAAAAAATAATAATAATCCCACCATAGTAAAAAAAAAAGAAAGAAAGAAAAGAAAAGAAAAGCAAGCAAGCCCTTTGAAAGCCGTGACGACGCTAGAGATGCGTATTGATATTTTATCCTCATGTGCTGAAAAAAAAAGAAGGCAAGCGCTGTGGAAAAAATCTTTTAGAGTTCTTGCCAGTTTATAATATCAGAGACCAATAAATGAAGAAACCGAAAGAGGTATGAAAAAGGGTAAATAGTATTGAGTATTGTGCGTCTTCTTTCGGTCTCGATTTACGGGGGGGGGGGATATCAAAGAATTTGATCTTCGATCTAAATAATTTTGAATACATTCCTCATAAAATGGCAAGTGGTATTGATTTTAAACTTCATAGTTCAATATAATATTATCTAGTTCAGTTTATGAATTTAAGAATGGTGATAAAAGAAGAGTATAGCATCCTTTGTTGGTCACAGCAACCTAAATTGCGCAGCAAAGAGAAGCTACGCTCTATAAGGGAGTACCACTATGAATTACTTTCAGAAGAAATTAGACCTAATTTGTGTTTTTGTTGCTTTAAATCAAAAGCATGAATCAGAAAAGACTTTGCTCTATCCAGCTGCCAATATCCAGCATCTTTTGTTGGGCAGTACAACCTAAATAACACATGAGAGAGAGACAAAAAAATTTAAGGAAGTAACCCTCTGGATTGCTTTCAGGTGAAACATGCCCCTATTTGTGTTAGACCATTATTGCATTATTAATTAAAATCAAATCCAGAAGGCAGAACATAACCTTTTTCCTACGATTCCGAAGTAAAGACATGCATAAGCGAACAGTACCAATAATCGGCATCGTTACAAAAAGAATGGCCATCAAATAATTTTTAAATACTTCAATCCATGTCAGATTATTTCTGAAAATGTTCAGCAATACTAAAGGTTAAATTATAAACAGCAATTCTGATAAATATTCAAATTCAATCTATTTTGTCTTGAAATAATTTTTCAGAAGAGCAGTGATAAAAAAGGAAAGTAATGTATAGAAATAAATTTCAATTATTTTCTGAAAACGCATTAAAAGAAAAGCCAGGGGAAATCAAGAAACGGCAGTATACTTTGGATGGCAGTCAAGAAAAGAGACAAGGGAGGGGATGGGCCCAAACTCTTGATCAGTTTATACCAGTTTTTAAAACTACTTCTTAGAAATTCCTTAAAAAATGTAACTCGATTCTGTTTGCACTTGGCAAGATAAAGCTGATAGTCAATATGGTTAAATTATCTTTATAACTGTCTAAGCTGTTTTCAGCCGTCTTGTGAAATTAACACCACTCAGTCCCCACAAAATTTAAAAAGAGATCAGCAACTACTTCATTCATAAAAAAAAATAATATATGCAGCAGTGAGTTTTTGCAATTCAAAAAGAGCCCCATGAAATCAAATAATGAACAATACGAATTCGCATACTCCCTATCTACCAGTTATGGCACCAAGGGATTTATTTATTTTTCTGCAATTTTCTCTCTTTGTATTCACCAATTTGAGACTATTGATATGGCGAATGAAAATTCGCTGCAAACACAAAGAAAGTATCTCGAAAACAAATATATTAATTAAAATTAAGAGAAAATATTGGTAGAACACAGTTGCTATCAAAGTAAATTACTTTGAAGGTGTTATAAGGAATATTGATACCAATAAATTGATATTATTTGTTCTATTATAACACTTCAGATATATTTTTATTGAAGTTGCAGCGGATCACCTTGCCATCTGATTACTTTAACTCCGGAGCAACCGTGCCGCAGGGGAGTTCGAACTAAATATGGAATACAGCTTAACTCCACCTAATATCACCTCATGGATATAAAGGAGACCTCTCGCCTTTCTGCTGCATTCCGACTCATAACGCCCTTTTCCTGTCTGCAATGTCATTGTCAATCTTGAGTTCTATTTTCGTTTTATGTCATTTTAGTGTACGAATAAATATTATAAATACCATCCGTAAAGTAATACTATTCTATTCCATAAATTGATTATTGATAACTAAATTCTGTACACATGCATTGATTCCTTCCTAAAAGAATATACAGAAAATATCCTCACTGATCTGGCAAGACATCAAAGGAATGAAGAAGATCAAAATTATACAAAAACAATCTCCTTCATTCAATTCCATAAGACCACGTAAGATCCATGTAGAAATGGGAACAGAATTTAATGATCAAAACTAAAAACAATCTCCTTCGTTAGGTTTCCTAAGACAGTGTAATATCCGTGTAAAGAAACAGACTTCAATGATCAAAATTACACAAAAATAATATTCTTCATTCGGTTTCCTAAATACGGAAAACTTAATATTTAAGCGAAAATAGAAAAAAAAAAATTACCTCATGAGTTATGCATCACAGCAACAAATATGAAAATACAGTAAAAACAAAGTTTAAACAAAATTTTACTATGAGCACATAAATAATATCATGAAATAAAGTGGTGGAAAATTTCATATTAAACGCATGAAACAATAAAACCAAATTTTAGAGTAAACACATAAATATACAAAACCACAAAGTATGTAGATGGATGTATAAATATTAGATCGAAAAAAACGCACAAAAATCAAAATATTTCCTGCATAGTGAATATAAAGTACCCAAAAGCTTACCCTAAAAAAATAAAATAGAAAAAATATACCAAAGGCCAAACTTAAAGTAATCTCATGTCTACAGAAAATAAGTTACATTTCAAACTCAGTTTACAATACATAAAATCACACAATAAATAGATAAATGCATAAATACTATATCAAGCAGACAACGTGAAGTTCGAAACATCCTCTGAAAAATCAATATAAAATACCAAAAGCTTACCTTAAAAACATAAAATAATAATTAAAAAACACAAACACGAAACTGAAAATAAAGTTGTCATTTAAAAAAATAAGTTAAATTCCAAACGCAGGTTTGCATCATATAAACATTGCCTTAGGAAAATTCAAAGTCATTGGCGAATACTAACTAGTACAACCAAATCTCCCTTCCTTAAATATATATACACATATATAATGCTTAAAAACAAAACTATGAATTTTTCCAAAACTATTAATACGCAAGCACCGAAATATTAGTATACAGTTTTTTACAATGTTAATATACAATTTTCGCTAAAGGTATAAAACTTGACACAAATCGAAGGAAAGAAATTATTTCCAAACATACCTACTGCACCCGTCTTCGATGAAAAGTAAACATAAATATACTGAATGAAAATCCATCAGTCAAGAATGGCAAACAATGATGATCAGAAACTTTAAAATAACGCACAATACCTATCTTGGGTGAAAAGTCAGTAGAAAAAATGCATGCATATTAAGCATGAATAATATAAATAGATATCATAGTAAACAAAAGTAACAGAATAAAACATAAATATTATGTTAAAAAAATGGAAATGAAAAATTATAGTCATAAATAAAGCACACCATAAATATAAATAGCATAATAAAAATATATTAATAAAAAAAAACGAAAGACGATGTAATAAAACTAATAATTTTCATGAGTAGTATGGTAAAGAAACAAAAAAAAAATTCTAAAGCTTTCATTCACCGAGAAAAAAAAAGAGCGAAACGCAGTTTTCGAAATGAAAAATATAATTTAAAAAAGCGATAAAAATAAAAGGTTCAGTGTATCAGTTATTCAGAGCTGTATATAAAGTCAAGGAGGTTAAAAAACTATCGAACCTTAAAAATATTATTATTTGAAGTATAAATTTTTGAACTATTCTTTTGTTAGATTATCTGCAAATTTATTACAATGGAAATTTTTCGCAAACAAGCAGTCATAAACATAACAATTTTATAACTCCTAATTTTCGACAGATTTTAACATCATCGTTGTCCGTAACGTCTAGTGAAACTGAAACTTCAAGTGAACTGAACGTTCAAGTGAAACTTCTGCAAGGCTGCCATAACACGCTTTAAGCGGTCTTTTATATTTTAAAACTTTTACAAATTTAAAACGCTTTGTAAACGCTTTGTTCGAGTTTTTATTTTTGTTTTCTCTAATGCGGCGAAATATGGAGGAAAAACCGAAATTTTTGCGGAAAGGAGATGACGGTAAAAGGTTTAATCAAATATTTGAGGCTCAGCAAATGTCATAACTTCATCTAAAAAATTCCACAATTGAAAATAATAGTATTTCAAGTTAACAATATTTGAAAATTAAGAACATTTGTTTAATCAGAATTCTTTTCATATATGCACATCTTCCGGTGATTAATAGAATAATGAAATCAGTGCCAGTCTTAGGAAATTTTTCAATCATACAAAACTTTTATAACAATCATTTTCGATATAAAAATTTTCATTGTTATTACTTCATAATATTAATATAAATTCATATTAAACCATCAATATTGCACCGCATTTCTATTTTTTGACTAACCAAAATTTTTAAATAAATATGAAAAGCTGGCACATACGACAGGGGGTGCAACTCTTCAAGATCTCACCCCTACATCCTCATTTTAGTGAAAAACGAGTCTCACAATTCTGGTATCGTCTTCAACCACTTCTTTTCCAGTTACAAAAAGTTACAATTGCAGCCTTTGAGTTTTCTTAGTAAGAGATGTGGATTCAAAAATGCCCCATGTGCGTCCCTGCAACTTAATTGCTTGATAATGGTGACCACCTGCAACTATGTAATACAAGAGCAATTGCAAATATTGATCCAAGAAATAGTTGTAACAATTTTAGGGGCATAGTATTTCTGTGTTCAGTCACTTATCCTGCTGGGAATATTTTCCGCTTCCAGTTCTTTCATACAAATCTATTCGATCCTCAGCATGTGGTCATCTGACTCAAACATGATCCCACCACTTTGTCCGAGACGCCTACTCCTGGCAATAAACCTCACACGGTGACTTATCGCAAGAGATGGTGACTATCGTTTTACTAAAAGGAAAGGGAAACCCGATAACAGTAATTTTGTCATCAAGATTACTAGAGTTGGCTTCTTGAACTTGAAGATGATGGATGAGGTTATGGTATTGTATCCATATCAACAAAGCACTGGACTTGAACTGATTTTTGACTTAGCGTAACGGAAATTAGTAATTTAGAAATCGCAGTCATACCAAAGAATGGCAAGCAGAACATAGGGTCATTTGTAAAAATTCTCAGATCAATATTAACAATTTATTACATAAATTTCAACTGGAAAGTTCTGATTTCTAAAATTAATATTGATTTTACTGTACTAACTGTTGTGCAACATGGTTAATTTGAGCATTTCTGAATAGAATTCATAGACAAGAATTTTACTTTGATTTCTTAAATTTCAGATTAATATCGTGCTTAAAAATAATCTATAATTCGAATCTAGATTAATTAATACAAAATTAATCTAGATTAATTAATCAAAGCTATAAATTTTAAAATAATTTTATTATTACTATTATTTACTTTTGTTTGCTTGTTTTTTAAGTCTAGTACTGTCATACACTGTGTCTTCAGCTACAGAAAATGAATAATTTTTCAATGTCTTTTAATCATATGAGAACAGTCCTGTGTAATATATCCGATTAAAAATTACTATGCTATGTATTACTCACCGTATACCATTGTTCAATAATAGTAACAAAAGAACATATCAGCGTGCATTTTTGATGATTAATAGTTGGGATTTTTTTTATTAAACATATATATATATATATATGT
>JAPMOQ010050981.1:3703907-3716135 GCA_026543055.1 Argiope trifasciata
AATTAAAACTCATTTTCTGGTCAACAACGAGGTGTAAATATTTTTGACCATTGTCCACCGATGCTTGAATCCTTGCCTGAAAGATGCCCTTGACTAAGTTTACAGGCGCCGGATTCTTTTTCTATTGGTTATAGTTTTGATTCGGTTGTGTTCCTTTTTGCTTGACTTATTTTGTTAATTTATATATATATATATATATAGAGAGAGAGAGAGAGAGAGGTGTACATATGTATAGAGGAAGTTTTCTGAAAATCTTTGATTTATCTGTATTTGAAATATTTGTCAAAATTTCTTTTCCATGTACAGTGGATTCTATCAACAATTTTTCTTATGTGAAATATCACATAAAATTTTACAATATATCGACAAAGTTTATTATCAGTTGCTTCATTTCCAGTGCTAATTGTTTCCTCATCGTAAAATCTCGCAGATTTCATTAATAATTTATATGAAATCAGACATAATATTTAATTTCCTCTAAGAAAAAAAGCCTTTGTTGCTTATCCCCCTTGGAAAAGAGGGGTGCAGAAGTTTCTGAGAGTAAAGACCTCTAAACACCCGAGGACAGACTGCGGCTCATATGGAGACGGTACTCAGATACTCGTTTGCAAAACAGGAAATTCCTTCAAATAAATCATCGATAGAACACATGATAAAGAAAACTATGAACAAACCAGGACATCTGACTCAATGACAAGACGCTCTACCCATAGACCACGAGGCAGACAAGAAAAAATTGCGAAATCTGTGAAATTAAAACATTTGAAAGAGAATGAATTCTGAGAGTTACTTTTTTTCTTTTTTTTTACGTTTAAAATTGGATGATCATAAGTTCAAATTAAATAATTTCGTAATAATTTTATTTGAACTACATACTCTCAAGTTATTCGAGTCTGCTTAAATGAGTTAATAACTATATATATCTACTTTATATTATACCAATAATATATTTGAAATAACAACTTTTATAAATAACTCATGGGTGTTTACTTTCTTTTGACTCTCAATGTATATCATACATTTAATAAATTTAGAGGATATTCATACTTTATAACAATGAACATTATCATAGTTTCAGAGTCTCATTTCCTGTTTATAAAAGTTTTTACAACTTTTCCGGGAGAAGAAAAATAAATAAGTTTCAGGAAAGTTGGCAAGAATCTAAAACAATTCAAAAACGTACACGAAGCGCAGCTAGAGAAAGATATAATTTTTGCTTGTATAAAAACATACTATCTTTTGGGTGTTGGGTATACCTAAGGAATGTCCTTTAAAACTAACAAATTCCATTGAAGCGGAAATAAAACTCTTCTTTTTTCGGTAAAATTTCAAACTATGCTTATAAATACACTTAAAAAATCAACATTGTGCAAACTGCTAACAATTTGCTATTGATCTTAAGGGTGTGACATAAGTGCTTATAATTTACATCAGTAAGTTCATGTATTTATCAGTAATTGAGATATTCCATTAATGTTTGTTTTGAATAAGAGTGTGTATGCTTATCTCAACGAAACAAAACAAGATAAGGAATTTTAATAGCATTCAAAGAAAATCAACTTTGCTTATATTTGGACAATTGAAGGGCACTGGAAAACTTGAATAAGATATCTGAATGAAACAAATATATAATGCTATTTTATTTTAGACTAAAATGAGGATTTTACTAACTTTTCTCGATGTTATTTAGATTGTAAAGTAAAATTCATTAAATGATGTTTTCGAATCTAGAATGCCTGTAGGAAAATTCCTAAGCAATTACTTACAAAGGCAGTTGTTATTGTAGACTATGGATAACATGGAAAGTGAAACTTCTAAACAAATAAACGTGAATAGAAATTCAAAGCAAACTATTTTGAAAACACCATTATAAAATTGATAATATATTTTTTAAGTTAATAGCATGGAATACTACAGTCACCTTGATAAAATGATAAAATAACACTAAATATTTGTTTAAGAAACTCACTGTTAAAAACAGCCTTTTGCACCCCAGGCATTAACAGATATATACTAGCTATTCCCCGTGGCTCTGCTCGCGTGGAAAGTTTGATGTATATGTACGAAAAATTATTAAATGATTACAAATAAAAAAATTAAACCTAACCTAAATACGATATATTTAAAAGTATAAGCATATACGAAAAATACATAACATAAATGCAATTTAATAACAAAAACAAACAACTAACGTAAAAACAATTTATTTACATTGTATACCCAAAACCAAACAGAAAATGAAGTCCGTATTTCTTTAATATCAGATCAAATCCATTTTATTTATTGGCCAAGATTGAGATAGCTACAAAAATATTGTACACATATTTTTTAAACTTTTAATTTAAATGAAAATACAGTTGTCAACAATCACGCGCGAGCTTTCAAAGCCATTTGGCGTAAAGCACATGCCTAACTTTCCTATGCCTGTTGGGGTAACGCAATTCAGATGAAATTTTATTTCCCTTATTCTGTTTTCTTTTAATGTAAAAATACTTCAGAATGAATCCGAAAGATTGATTACTTAACAATATTTGATCTTAATTACACCAAACATCAAAAAAATAAACAGAATCATTTGAAATGTTCGGTCGAAATTCTGCTAACCCTAACCTCATTTCTATTTGGAAAAAATACATGGAACCTTAGTCATCTTTGGCAAGATTTGGCCTCAGCGTTTTGGAGCGAAAGTTAGTTATTAATTAATAAAAAAGCAACCACTCAATTAACAGGAATAAAAAGTATCCTATCTTCTATTCCGGACTATAATCTATTTTTGTTCTAAATTTCATCCAATTCTGTTCATTTGTTCTGGCGTAATTGAGTAATATATATATTCCAAAAATAACAATAAAGTATTCAACATATGGCTTGTTAGACCCAAAAATGATTAACTCAACAGAGTATTTTAGATTTTTTCAGTGGTCCAGTCCTGATAAGTAGAGCTGCCATACGTACCGTATGCACTGTTTTGTCACTATATTCAGCTTTTATTTCTCGTATTACTAACTGTCGTGTCGCTTCCTTAAATTCTGCATTAAATGTCAACATTGACAACACTGAAGTTCTATTCAACCAGAACATTAAAGTACCTGTAAGCAAAATGCATTAAACAGAAATACGCTTAATACAACTACGAGAATACGAATTTGTCATTGACACTTACAATGCAGCTACAGAAAAAGAATTTTTCATAACGTCAACTCATTCATCGAACAAAAAAAAGATTATCATTATCAATAACTTAATTTCGATCATTGTGTTGGTCAATTCGATAAGTAATTTTGGCTGAAATTATTATTTTTATATCACTTGCTTCCAATATCGCATTCATTTGTAAAGAGAAAAGGATATGATTATACAGTAAAATTTACTTTAAAATATGAATGGACTAAAAAAAAAAAAGATTTATCACCTTTTTCATTTTCTATGCGCTCATTTTATTAGAAAAAATACATACTTTATTTTATTTATTTTTAATCAATAAAATTCAAGCCTTAAAATTTATTGAGTGTTTATTCGTTTATTAAAGTAAAATACATAATAATGTGCCAATATCTTTCCTGTTGTATTTATTCAACACTTTAAAGTTCTTTATTAATACTTGTCAATTATGACGTCATAAGAGGAAATAATTTCTGGTACTGATAGCTGCTATCTAATGTGAAAATAATATCATACGTCCATTTTTTTTATCATTTTTTAATTTGATTTTCATTAAATGTTATGTATACGCAAGAGTACAGAACACTTCCGAGTATCCAGCTGAAGGACAGGCCGGATAACAAAAAAGTAGGATGGGTCGGAGTTGTATGAACTCATCTATTTGCCAACCAATACCAGAAGACAAAGATTTTATGCTAAATGAAAGACGTAAAGTGCATTTTTTTTCACATCTTAGTGAGAAAGAAACCCTACATTTATCTCAAAACGTGTAAAATGTGAACTCGGCTTGACGAAACATAGAAACTGTTGCCGGTAACTTATCGTGTTAAAATAGAATGCTATATTGATAGTTTATATACTGCACTGTGCATCATAAAAAGTATTAGAGAAAAAGTAAGTTAAGAAATATAAACTGTTCATATTTTAATATAAATTCTGTAATGTCCAATTAAATTCAGGTAACTTAAAACAAAACATTAAAGTAAATCGTAAGCCTTGTTATTCAGAAAAAATGATTCAAAATGATATTATTTTCATGTAAGTTTTCATGTTTTTAAGTCCATAATAGATTACTGCTTCTGCAGTGCCCGATTTAGATTTATTGGGGTTCAGGGCAAAAACTTGTTAGGGGGACCCATCTGCTTCACTACTTCAGTAGTGAATAACCGTGCATAGAATTGGTCTATGGTATTTCTCATTAATTAATTCAAAATGCTATTTAAATTTAAAACTAAAAATACTTAATCTTAACTCAAAGTACCATATTTAACCATTGAATTTAAAATGCAATCTGATAAAACATTAAAGCAAGATTTATACTAGAATGCAACATATCGCATTTTGCGATACCTAAAAATATAGGCATTTGATTGATCAAATTTGTTCACCGTATTTGCGAAATTTTAGTTGAATTCCACCTTAGAAAGCCATGGATTTACGAAATATATATTTTTTGTGTTCATAGGATAGATTAATGAAGAAGCTAACATAAAACTGATGAATTTCACACTGTACTGATATTTTGTTTTAAAAAATTCATTAAAGAAGGAAACTTAAAACGAATTTTCTATTCGATTTAGGACCCTCTTCTGATATGAGACCCCAGGCACACTGCCACATATGTCCGTGCATTTGTCAGGTTCTGAGCTTCTGCACAGCCTTGCTTTTCTCATTTAATCACAATAAAAGAAAACTCGGCCGGAAGACGGATAGTCCTGAAAAGGATGCTTGGAAGTACAAGCATTATATCTCCTTCTTTTCAAGCCACTTCTTGCCTGAACTATTGCTGTGAGTGGACGTAATTTATCTGAGCCTGCTTATAAAGAAATGCGTTCCCGTTTTGGATTAAAGTGAACTTTAGAATTTCAATGAGCTTTTTTGTAGAATTTCAATACCACACACACACACATATATACTAGCAGTTCCCACACGGCGTTGCTTGTTACATAGCATCCAGGAAGAAAAATTAGTTTTAAAATTATTTATTCACTGTGCCACCACCCGATCTGACATGACTATGTTACACAACATCAAATGAACACATTATACTGAGAAATTATCAAAAATAGCTATAAAAAATTATAACATGCATTCAGAAATATTTAGTTAAAAAATTAAAAATATGATGTATTTATATACAAAACAAAAGGGTTTTTTTTTCATTTCTTGTCCTCTGTCTCAAATTTAAATGTCTTTCTCTGTCCTCAGACAGGCGATCATTTTGCTCTTCAGGAGATTCATTC
Source organism: Argiope trifasciata (assembly GCA_026543055.1). NCBI lineage: Eukaryota > Metazoa > Arthropoda > Arachnida > Araneae > Araneidae > Argiope > Argiope trifasciata. Next base: position 3,709,313 of record JAPMOQ010050981.1, read on the forward strand.
TGTCTCTGCAATTCAGTTTTAGTGCAATTGAAAGTGAGACGGTTATTTCGCTCATCAAAAGACTCTCCTTCTCTAAGTGTGGGCAGTCTTTCGATGATATTCACTAATCCAACGTTCCTTTCCTCTTCATTTTCCGCACCGAGCAACAAACGGGGCTTTTTAGCATTTAATGTGTTCCGACTAAGGTTGGAATACCTTCTTTTGGGCATAATGAGATTTGAATCGTTTTTTAATACCAGACGTAAGCAAAGAAATGTATCGAATATGCATACCTTATCTCTTGCTATTTCCACATGTGCAATTTGAGGGTTTCACGCATGCAAAGAAATTAAAATCGAAAATATAAAACTCCTTTTCATATTTTGATATCACTCTAATGTACTAAAGCCCTCCCCAATAAATGCTCTACAAACTGGTATAAATATGACCAAAAACCATTGAATATTTCTCGAGGAAATTTTTTTTGTTCTAATGTACAAACGCTTTCGGGAGACTTCATTTTACACTATGCCTAGATTAAGAAAAAATAACAGCATGAATAAAGTTTACTATACCATGCTCTTATCTGATCAGAGATAAAGAAAATAAAATATCCATTTTTGAAAGAAAAATGCAGCGAGTTATTCTTGGAGGAATAGAAATCGACACTATTTGGAGAAGAAGGTATAAATTTTAATTATATAAAATCCTGAGGGAGCCAAATATTTCAAAGTTCATATAAATAAATCGGATGAGCTTATCAGCTCATACATTTAGAATGAATGATGATTCCATATTTAAAAACAACATATTTTACATAAATCTCTCTCAATCTCTCTCTAACAAGTAGTAAAAGTGGCTGACCCAAAGTGAGATGGATGAAGTCAGTGGATACAGATTTCCTGGCTATCCAAGAAAGAAACTTGAGCACAAATGTGAAAAGAAGAATGCGGTAGAATAGAATTCAGAGTAAGTCACTAACCTACATTGGACTGATTAGCAAAATATGATGGTACCATATTGTTATATTTCTGATAAGCACAAAGATTTTACTGCGAGCACAATGCGTCTTCGTGTTTGACACTCTTGATCACCAGAATGCAAGAAACAAGTTTATTCTATTTGTTTATTCGATTTATACAAGTTTATTCTAATTTTTATGTGTATTGTGTCCGGTTTTATTTGCTCTAACAATTAAATAGATAATTTTTTTAAGCTAAACCCTTAGTAAAGTTTTTTTTTTTTCAATTTATAGTGGTTATACTTCGTTTCTGACTACGCAGTAAAATTTTGGGCCCAAATTACAAGTTTCAAGATTTTGCAGTTCTGAAAGTCCTAAAAGTAACCTTTAAAACCTTTATCCCTTCCTCCCTAAACAAACCTAAACAATTAAAGTTGAACTTTGTTATTTCACAAATTTTTAAAAAAAAAAAAAAAAAAAAAACTTATGTCCAACAATAGAATTTTTGAAAAGTTCATTATTTTTGCAAACTTCGTCCCTTAATAAGCATGCGTCCAAAACAGTAACTAGTAAAAAAAAATTTTTTTTAATGACTGCATTCTTTCAACTTACATAATACAGAGAAAGCATATGATAGAATAGAAATAAATTTAACTTTAAAATTAAATTTTAGTAAATATGAATCAAACTACATTAAATTAGTAATTCTTTCGTCCTTCATTTCCTAAATATAATTTGGTGCAAACTAATATTTATTCCAACTAATGAATTTGATAAATAGCTAAATAAAATTTAAAAAATAAAATAAGCAACCTCTTGAGTTTATTTTACCCATAAGTAAACTCCAAAATTATTCATAACAAAATACCTCTTTCACCCAAAAAAAGAGTTTTGTACTCATAAAATCATTCTTAAAAAATTCTAATAAAAATTAAAAACAATCATAACCAAATAATAGCAATCTAGTTCATTCCGAAATTATCTCTTTCTTATTATTTTTTGCGGTGATTAAATATTTATAATACAAGGTCAACCTGTTTCTCTTTTAACCAACAATAGTGGAATTTAGAGACAGATTAATTTTTGATTATTCATAAAAAAATAAATAGCAAACAAAATAATTTGTTTACTTCCATTCATGATTTAGAACAATGACCATATTTAATATTTCTTTGTTAATTGCAAAAAAGGGAATTTTTTTCCCTTTTAAGAAATAAAACCCCAAAATATAAATTAAATTTTAACCTTAAAAAAATGTTCAATTCTTAGCTTTAAATACAGACCAGTGGAAAAAATCGTCTCAAAACTTTCTCATACATTTTCTATCTGTTGTAAAGGCCCGACCGACAGCCGAACAACCTTTTAACAGATTTTGTTCAGAATTGGATACGACTGAATTTTAGGTAATTTATTTATCTATCCGCCTGTTTATGTTTTGTAGTTTACGTATGTATGCTTTTTAACGTCGCATGCATTCGTAACGATACATATGTGTGCTTTTCTTCACTTCTTTGTCCTATTGCGATTTTTAAATAGGCATATAACACACTGATACTTTGCTATCATGGCACCCCGAGTATTGACACATTAAAAACGGGAGTCGTTGTACGATTTGATCCGCGTTACCTAGCATACTTTCGTCAAGATCCCCCGCCTTTAATGTGTTAATATCTTCACTTTAGCTAAATCACTTTATCTGAACCATCAATTGTTTTTAATATTAAATGAACTTTTTTATTGCTGGTTTGACTAGCAAAAGAATGTTTCTGAAATTAAAAATTCTCATCCTGATAACATTTGAGTGAATTTCGGGCTAACTCGGAAAACAATAAAAGACAAAGAGAACAGTGACGTAACCAAGGTAAGCAAAAAGACATGCATTGCCAAGATTTTTGTCTTGAAATTGAAATATTTAAGAATAATTCCTTTATTTCATTGCTATAATTGGTTTAAACTTAAACAAGTAATATTTTTTTTAATTTAACTCAATTTCTACTTTAGGTTAACAAAGAAATTTTTTATTTTTGTTACTTTTTATTTAATAATTATCAAAAAAATTATTAAGCATAAAAAATTATTGACTTCCCCACGAGTTGAACTCATATTCTTCGTCTTCCCACGAAAAATATTGAAATCCTCGCATTTTACCCATTGAACCACTGGCAGTTGATTTCAATTGTCATTACAATCTGCTAAAACTTTATTTAAAGTATCAAATTTAATTAATGAATTAATATTTGTAAAAAAAAAAAACTATTATTAACATTAAGTGCCATACGCTACAATTAAAAAAATTGTATTTGAACTCTAGTGGAGGAATAAAAAGTATTTTATTACCGATTGAAAATGTGAACAAAATATGTGAATAAATAAATGTTTACAAGGAGAGTATGAATTAATAGTAGGAATTGGGAAGAAAAATGCTTCTCTTTAAGCTTACGTTTTTTACGCCATGTTGAGAGAGATGGTGTTTATTCCATCTAAAGTAGTTCCTGAAAATAATTTAAAAAAAAAAAGATTTTTAAAAAGGGCCTCTGGGTCAATGTTGACTGAAGACTGGCAGAAGGGGAAAACGTTCCATAGAAAATTTTCTCTTTCAATATCCGTAGGATATTAATAGAAAAGAATTTACAAGAGAAATTCTTTTATTCCAGATAATGAGTTATGAATACCTAAAATAAATTTTTTGAAAATTAATATCTAAGCATATCACCCCTTTGCGAAGCTAAATCGTTCACCAGTGATACTCTTACCTATCGGCTTTCGTACGTCAATTATGAACAGGAAATCTGTGCCGATCTATTTACTTTTGTTAAATTTTCTCTTCCCCAAACCCTAAGATTTTAATGGAAAAGAATTTACAAGATACATTCTTTTATTCTTGATAATGAACTATGAGCACTTAAAATAAATCTTTTGAAAATTCCTGTCTAAGCGTATCTCCCCTTTGCGCTGCTGAATCGTTCACCAGTGATACTCTTAGCTATCGGTTTTCGTAAGTGAACTATGGTCAGAAAATCCTTGCTGATCTATTTCCTTTTGCTAAATTTGTTAAGTTTTTAATTTTAAATTTGCATAAATTTTTTATTCAACAACGAGTGAAAGGAAAAAGCTGTAATTTTATAAATTATTGCATTCTTATTGGAATTCAATCTTCGATTTGAAGCAGAATTTTGAACATTTAATAAGAGCGAGGAAGTATAAAATCATCTATTTAACTCGGAAACAAAAATACAAATACAGAATTCAAGAATTTATTATTCTTTAGAAAATATTCAACTTGACATAAAAATTAAACCATGATTTGTAAAATGTGACAACCAAATTACTTTGATCATAAAGTAAATGAGTTGGAAAAAAAAGTTAGGGGTGTGGTGGGGGTTATAGATATCAACAATTTCACATATGTTTTCAAGCTTTTCATTTGGTATTGAAAATGCGAAAATAAAATTTCGATATAATTTACGGTTAAAATACCCAAGACTCTTTTATTCTAAAACTAAAAGACTGAATTTATTGAAAATTTTGTGCCATCTTTGTCTAAGAAAACACTAGAAAATTAAATGGTTAACGATCGGGACAATAATTTATGAGTTATTTTTCTCTGGCTGGTAAATTAATTAAAAAAGAACAACTTCAGCATCAAGAAAATAAATAACGATAAGCATATTCTTTACTAACCCGTGACAAGTTAATCAGCATTGTGCAAATTTGTAAACAAGCAGCAAAAAAATATTATTGTTATTCCCAGCGTTCCACAAGGGAAAAAAGTATTATTATAAAAACATTAATTTTCTGGGGCAGAAAGGGATTTTTTTGAAGAGGTCATCGTGATTAAAGTCTAATTAACAAAATAGATGAAAGCAAGGAACATGAAGTTCATGATGGGAATTTTCATCCACTGCATAAATTCCACAGTAAACTAAATGGAAAAATTAATGCAAGGCTCGAAATGGAAAAATTCGTGGAGAAGAATTGCTAAAAGAGCATTTAATCTTCCAGTAGTACATCCGTTAATAGTATCGCCTAAAATACGAAAGGAAGTAATACATGCATGCTAATTTCTAAAAATCTGATTTTAAAAGTAAATTTAAGAAACTGTTTTACTTACTTAGAAGATGAAGCACAAAGATTCTTTGATAAAGCAAATCTCGGATTAAGTGTAAGCATTACTGAAATTGAGGATAGCAAATTGTTGCTAGTTGAAATTTTTTTATAATTTATGCCAGTAATCTTAACACAAGGATATCTCGTAAATACAAGTTTTAAAATCTTTAGACTTTAATTTTGAATGCAAAAGAGGTCAAATTACTGCCATGTTAGGACCATTCAAAGGCATACAAGCCAAAATAAGATGAAAACTCTCATCAATCCTATATGCACTTTTGTGCTTCACGTTCTCCTAGCTTGGATTTTTTTGAGGTATTAAGATATTCGTAATTTCTTTGGAATCGTTGCAAAACGTTCTTCTTTTATGAAAATTTCTAATGGGAAAATAAAATTTCGATATAATTTACGGTTAAAACACCCAAGACGTTCTTTATTTCAAAATTTAAGACGGAATTTACTGCAAATATTGTGGTCTTTGCCAAAGAATACGCGAAAAAACCAGAATGTCAACGATCAGAACGATTTGTTTTTGAGCCAATTTGTCTATGGTGCAAATCATCAAAAGGCTATTTTCTTTTACTAGAGTAGGATAAAAACTCCCCTCAACGTTATATGTACATTTGTGTTTCATGCTCTTTAAATTTCTTTTTTTTTAGATTTGGCAAATTTAAGATTTTAGTAATAGCTTTGGAATCGTTACAAAACATTATTCTTTCACGAATACTTCTAAGATAAATACTGTCTTCTAGAATATTATATTATAACTTTAACTTAATATCTAAAATATTATGTTATGACCTTAATAACTTTACCTTTAACTTAATAGTAAGTAACTTTATAACTTACTTATTATTATAACTTAACAATTATCTCCTACGTTTTGGGTAGTGGCATGAATCATTTATTGTGATGGTGAAATTGCTCAATGTTGTTCAATTATTTGGAAACTGGCATGATCAGGATTCGTCAGCTGAGGATTATTCTTTTTAAATTCATTGAGAAGCTATCATTTTGACATCACTTTATTTTCGACAATTATAAATGGTTTCTATTATGTTACTGTTACTTAATATTTTATTTATAGCAATGTTGTCTCAGTGAAGTTGTACTGTGATGTAGAAAAGAAGGAATTATTTGTACTCAGTAAAAGATCGTTCTCGAATCTATTTTCGTAATATCATACTTTGATTTAAAACAAATAATCGAAAAAGACTGTTAAATTGTTTTTAGCCCCGAAAAATCCAATTTATCATCCTCATTCACAGTCGAATGACTAAAATCTTAGTTTAGCATAACAATTTTTAATTTATTTCTGATTCCGTTATTTTACACATAAGAAAAGATTACAAATTATAGCAATTATGAATTTATTATAATAATCTTAATTATACAAGTGAATGACAATGAAATAACAAGAAGTATAATTCATACAATATCCTATGAAAACACAGAAAAAGATATGAATAAAATTTGGAAATATTTTTTAAATAAAAAGAACGTAAGACAGTAAAACATTTTGAACGCTAGCATTCCCTTTTTTCGTTTATATTTATTACAATATTCAGATACAAACTTCACTAGTACCACATTTCTTTTTTGTGATACGATTATTTTAAAAAGGCATTCTTTATGGTTTATTTTGCTATGAATGCATTTAAAATTTGTAAATATATATATATATATATATATATATATATATATATATATATATATATATAGATAGATAGATAGATAGATAGATAGATAGATAGATAGATAGATAGATAGATAGTT
>JAPMOQ010050981.1:3716535-3752826 GCA_026543055.1 Argiope trifasciata
ATAGATAGATATAGATATATATATATAGATATAGATATATAGATAGATATATATATATAGATATAGATATATAGATAGATATAGATATATATATATAGATATAGATATATAGATAGATATAGATATATATATATAGATATAGATATATAGATAGATATATATATATAGATATAGATATATAGATAGACATATATATAATTTTAACTCGTTTTGCGTGATAACATAACAAATTTATTTTATAATGTGAAATATATAATTCAAAAGTAACTATGTTTACTATTTTATTTTTGAATATTTCATTAGAACATTTTTTAATTTCAAATTTTGCCAGCTCTGAAGTATTTTTGAAAAAGTCAAGAGTGACTTTTAATGAATTTCTGAATTTTATAAAATATTCTTCATTTCATAAAATATTCTTCAATATTTCATAAACTCTTTGCATTTTCTTTCAACAAAATCAAAGAAATTAATTTATCTCATATTTCTTGCATGGTCATGGATTAAGAAAAAGAGTAATATTTGTCTTCTTTATTGAAATAAAACTAAAAATGATTATTACTGGGTTTCCCCCCCCCTTATCTTTGAAATACATGATTTACATCAGATCAATATATAATCATACCTGTAGATTTAAAAGTATAATTTCTAGATAAAATAATATATAGAGAGTTTTTTTATTACTGTTTTCTCAATTAATATAAATTGATTTCTGCCTTCAATGGAAGATTTATTTTCTTTTGTTGTTGCTGCTGTTATACTTTTATTATATTAATTTTGAATGGCAAAGAAATGAATCTGAAACAGATTGCTTTGTTTGCAAATTCATCAGAATATTTTGTTCTTTGCTTAGTATATGCTCATGTATAACTGCTAATAATTTTACTTTATAACAGCTCAAATAATTGTATAACGGATAGAAGCAAATATTTAACAATAATAATAACTAATTATGATTTAACACAGAATAATTTTTAGTTTAGATGAAGGATCAAAGGAAGTATCATTTAGACAAATTTATATATTTGTTTCCGTTATCTTTTCTGCACAAAAGAACAATCAATAAAAAAAATTGAATTAAAGCAATATATCTCAGTTCTATCTAGCAATTTTTAATGCGAGTAGTCTTAATTTGTGGTCTTCCTGTTGAATAGGCAAGTTTTAAGTTCAAAACCTGACACCCTTAAATTTGCATCATTTTGTGGATATAAATGAAATGGATAATTAACCTAAAACGGGGAATAAATATCTTTTCTAATGCATGCAATGATGAGTCCAATTAAAATGTAGCCCTAATTATGAAAACCATAGTTCGTCAGCGAATAATTCTCATACGGCTTTTACACAAACATTAAAATTAATTTTTTTTCTCTAATCAGTAAACATATTAGTGAAGAAATTCTTTGAATGCTTCGCAATTTCTAGTTACTTTTCTTTTTGATGCTAGGCGAAGCGATTGATGAGTGCCAACTGAAATGTAGCCCTCATCATGAAAAAGCAGTGGTTCATCCCTGAATAATTCTCCTATTGCTTTGGAACAGACTTTAAAATTAATGTTTTTTCTTCCACTTTATCAGCAAATACATTTGTGAAGAAATTCTTTGAATGCTTCGAAATTTCTAGCCAATGTATTGGACTAAGTGGTCTTGGCATTTCTCCTTTTCCCACAGATTTGAATACAATGCGTGGAATGGCTGGCGCCTAGGCGTCAATTGTTACATAGTCAATGGGTAAAAAAAGTCTTGTCTGACCTTTTTCGACAAAAGATACTTTTACAAAGGAATGGTACTCTGCCAAAAAAGGGATTTTTGTGAATTAGACAGATCTTTAAACTCGGGGTTTTTTTCATTTCTGTTTTGGAAAATCAGAAAAAAACTTATAATAAATTGTTTCGGAAAAAGAAATGCAAATAACTCACATAATGTTTATAAAATAAATATGCAATTTTTTTTTTTTTTTTTTTTGTATTTCTTAAGTATATCATTTACATCACGTCCAGATATAATCATACCTGTTAAACGTGCAACTAGATTTAAACGTGCAACTGAAAGGTATATAATATATGGAGAGATCTTTTTTATTTTCTAAATTGATTTCTGCATTCAATGGAAGAAATCTTTTTTGTTATTGTTATACCTTAATCATGTCAAATTTGAACGATGAAAAATGAATCTGAAAAAAATACATTTTTTGCAAATCATCAATATATTTAATTGCTCAATATATACTCATCTATATGTGTTGATAATCTTATCTTGTAACAATTTAAATAATTATACAGTGGACAGAAGCCGATGTTTAACTGTAATAATAATTAAAAAGATTTATAACAAAACTATTCTTAATTTAAATGAAAGATCAAAGAAAGTACAATTTAGTATTATTTAAATCATAAATATTTGTAATAGTTATCTTTCTTAAACAAAAAGCATAATCAGTGAAAATTATTATTTTCGAGAATATCACTCAGGTCAGTCTAACATTTTTTAATGGATGAAGGAGTTTGAATTCATGGTCTCCCTGTTGGATAGACAATCTTTAAGTTCAAAACTTGGCAGCATTGAAGACTTCTTTCTTTCGTGTATATAAATGTGATGGATAGTAAATCTGAAACTGGAAAACAAATGCCCTTTCCTTTGTAAGGAAAAAAAAAAAAAAAGATGGATGCCAATTGAAATGTAGCTCTCCTCATGAAAACCCAAGTTCGTCACTGAATTATTCTTCTATTGCTTTAAAACTGAGATTAAAGTCAATGAATTTTTTACGCATGTCATTAGTAAATATATTTATAAAAAAAAAATTTGGGGGACATTTCCAAATTTCTAGTCATTATACAACTGTTATTGGACGAAGTAGGCTTGGCATTTCGTCTTTTCTCTTCCAATGTCTGGTACCAAGACGCCAATTGTTACATAATCAATGGGTAAAAATAGTCGTGTCTGATCTTATTCACCAAAAGGTCAGACATATCCTTATAGGAAAGGATACTTCACCCAAAACGAGATTTTTGTGAGTTAATCATGTCTTTAAACTCAAGGGGTTTTTTTTTTTGTTTTTTTTTTTTGTAAAGTTAGAAAGAACATATAAGAAATAGTTTTGAAGAAAAAATTCGAACAATTCAGACAATATTTATAAAATACACACACTCTAAAGTTTTACTTTTAGAAACAGACTATTTAATATATTATCAGTTATACATTTTATCACTTAATACATTTGTGAATAGGTATTTTGAATGCTTCGAATTTTCTGGTAACTATTCTATTAATATTTTACAAAAAAAAAAGTTGCTTGAGATCCAATGCATTTCCTCTTTTCCCCCAGATTTGATCACAATGCGTGGAATGGCTGGCACCAAGACGTCAATTGTTACATACTCAATGCGTAATAATCTCATGTCTGAACCTGTTTCGACAAAGAATTCTTTTAACTGAAAAGTTATCCAGATTGGGATTTTTGTGAATTGGTCACGTCCCTAAACACAAGATTAATTTCTTCATTTCTTTCTTTAAAAAATCAGAAAGAACTTATAAGGAACAATTCTGGAAACCTACTGCAAATAATCGGCACAATAGTTATAAACAAACATGAAATCGATTAAAGTTTAAGAAATACAAAAAAGGATTTATCTTTAGGAAAGTAGATGGAGTTTTAGAAAAATCTTAAGCAAATTGATGGTACAAATTATTTGCAATACCTTTCTAACGAAGACTATGTCTCAATAAATCATCGACCCCTTCACAATTTTAAAACTTTATCACAATCGAAGTTAAAGCAATATTCACAGTTGCAAATTACCGATATGTCTGAATTTGTATAAATCCACCCGAAAATGTATTAGAGTATCCCAAAAATTTATTTCTCATTGCACTGTAAATGCCCTTATCTGGCCCAGCTTAAGCAAACATACAGACTTATATATTAAACGTCTATCGGTGTCAGTCGTACCAGATTTAAACTACACTCCAAGGCTGGAATACTCCTCAAAAAGGTTTTTTATTCATTTGATGGGATTAGAAAAACGTAATTTTCAACGAATTCCTTCCTTAAGGTGAGCAATAAATTCTAAGAAATAATATCTTCAACTGGATCGATTGAAAGCTGCTGTAGCAAATAAACATCCAGAATTGATGAGTCAACGATGCGCTGTTTTTCATCATGACAGCACGAGACCACACACTACATTAGTCGTATGAGAGAAGCTCTTACAGTTTGATTGGGATGTTTTACCACCTCTTGCATATTCTCCAGATTTCGCTCCACCTGATAATTACATCTTTCTATCTTTAAAAAATTATCTTCACTGTAACCGCTTTAAATCCACCAGAGAAATAAAAGCTCACTTTGAGGATTATTTCTTGCCCAAAATACAACAATTTTGGAAAGGGCAACAATTCAGGTGACAGAGTAAGACCTTATGAGAGATGGAAAAAGGCAATAGAGCAAAAGTTTTCTAGTAAACAAAATAACTAATATATTAAATAATAAATATTGTGTATTCATTTCAAATTGTAAATAGAAAATAAATTTATGAAACACACTAATATTATCATCTCTAACGCGATATCCTATCACATAAGATATAAGCCTTGCATTATACGAATTTAAAATGTATTTATTAATCTTCTACCTTTGATGAAAACAAAATTTCTCCGGGAAAGGATTTTAAACCTTTTTTCTGAAAGGATTTCGACAAAAATGTAACAGAATAAATTGTTTCATTGACGGTGTTTTTTTGGTTTGTTTGTTTGTAAAAAAGAGGAATCTGATTATAAAAGAAACAACTCATCAATGAAATGTAATAAACATAGCAAGAGAATATTTAAACTATTTATTTCAGTTTACATCCAAAATTTATAAAAAATGAAAAATTAACTAAATATTTTCTAAAAAAGTTTGAAATATATAAAAGAAAACGAGTTTCATAGAACAAAGAGGTCATTTAATATAGTTTTGTGCATATTACAGTAAAATATTCTAATTTTCAATTTGAAGATTTATTTTACTTCTGGTTCATTACTTTTAAATGCTCTGTGTTGTATGATATGCAATTTATTACTCTAATAACTCGATGTATAATTACTGCATTCTCTAAAACTCCGAATTTGACGAAACAAATCCTTAATAAGAAATCCCATTCTCTGAGTGAAATAACAAATTAATGAAAAAATAAATATTTACGTTTATTTTTTAAAGGTCTAAAATAACAATTAGATTTTAAAGTACGGTTTAAGGTATCTGCCCTTTTAATATACAGGCAAAGACCTCAATTATTTTCTCTAGAAACTTATAATAAAGTTATATAAGAAAAACGTTTGCTACTGTTTGTTCTACAAGGATGCGATATTAATTAATATTTGCTACAGTTTTAATTTTACCTTGGATAAACCATTTATCATCTTTAACGATTTTCGTCATTATCTGTATACAATGGGAAAAAAATTGTTATTGTAGTGAAATATAAATATTTTATGTTTTAGAATAGATCTAATTGAAGGACCGCCCTTTAATTCATATTTTTTATTTTTTCAAAATTGCTCAAAAGAAACAATTTGTCAGCCATTCCGTCAATTGTATCCAGAGGAAACGTAAATATTTAACGTTACTTGCCCGTTTATGTTATACTAATCTTTCTTCTTGGCAGGTCAATGAATAAACTAACAAATTCGTTTATAGTGGTGTATTTATTTCTTAGTTTTTTCAACTATAAAAAATTGTTGAAATTTTATACTCGGAAATAAGAGTGTTTCTTCCGTTCTGTCACTTTTGTCAAAAATAAATTCGATTGATTAAAAATTTAAAGAAGATTTGGAACCTCTAATCAGAACTATTGCAGAATAATAAGATTTTTAAGCTCGGTTCATCTATTTTTATTTGACTCTGAAATTTTAGTCTTAGTTATATAAGGTAATTCAATATGAATATATCGATTACAAACGGCTATAACTATTGAATGAAAAATTATTAATCGATAATATTACTACATTATGTTGATGTAACTAGAAAATTTTTTATACATACGTCATAGATGTTTTACGTGACTTCTCTTGGTCACAACGACAATACTAAGGGTTCCATTTCCCGTTCTAGATTCTGAAGCATACCAGCCGTCACCAACGCCCACACATTACAAATAAATACTTTGAGTTCCTCAATTGTTTCTGGCAAGGGAAATATTTGGGAAACTCATACATGTGTATATTGGAAGCAAAGTAGGCATTTGTTATGCTCTTGCGTAGGTGACTACAGACATTATACAGAATGTATAGCATGAAAGGGACTACCACTTACATATTGACCATGTGAGTAAGGGAACTTACATAGCATCTTTGATGTATGTATACAAAATTTTGAAGTTATGATCATGTATTAGTCTTATCAATAAATTATTTTTCATTCAATAGTTATAGCCGTTTATAATTATTATATTCAATTTGAATTGCCCTGTACGGGTGCGATAAAGTCATAATATTGTTGCACAAAAAGAAACATATCTCGCTGTGAATATAAATCTAGTAGTCCAAGTAAGGAAAAATATTGCAAAATAAACGTAAAATATTTTTACATATTTATTAAAAAAATTACAAAAAAAATCAAACTTATTTCAATGAAATTACAAAATTTTAAAGAAGCGCAACGTTTTTTACCCCCCCCCCCCCATTTTTTGTGAAATAGTATGCTTCGAAAATATTGAAAAAAAAAATGTTACAATTTTAATTAACTTACAATTAAAATTTTGAAATATCTTTTTCACAGATTGTTCACTGTCAGAACCAACAGCTGTATATTCAATAATTTTTTATATTACGTCTTGGACATATATATATATATATATGACAATTTACAGATAGATTTTAAACAATTATCATCATTTAAGAATTCTCTTGAATCAACATGAACAACATTGATAATTATTTAAGATAAGTATCAGTGCTTATTGTTAATTCTTAATATGTATTTAGAAATCCTCCTTAATTTAATCAATTTTGTTCGGGTTTTAAAATACATATTTTTCAATTTCAATGAAGTTGATTAAATTGAATAGATTTTCTTCAAAATTTACTTGTAATTACTAAAAATTATAAATTAATAGCTCTCCTAATACCATCATTAGATTTTGCTTTAAACTGAAGCTCTTATATTTTCCAATGATTTCTCCAAATTTTTCTCAGCCCCTATTTTTGGCTAATAACAGCTTTAAATAGTAAATTAACCACAGATGCGGAATCTTCATTTATTCAATGCAATACCTACTTCGCTAAGTCTCTATCTTTTGAAGTTAGCTTGGGACCATTTTTTCCCATACTTTTAACAAAAACAACCCATTCCATTCTCAGTATAAGAATAGTATCATCTTTTCCCCTGTGACGTATTTTTACATACTTGACACATTTGAGCAACTCTGTACAATTGCTTGAAAAATCCTTTCTTAGATTAAGGGTGAGGAAGTCAACCCCAAAAAATAATTACCTTGCCCAAGAATGAAAATGCTCCCACCCTCCACCCTACCCTGAAAATGGGGGGTCTTCGCATTCCAGATAGCAGTAACAGCAGGCCAGTTCTAATCAAAAGAAGGTCGTTTCCATGGCTCTAGAAACTCTGAATTCATATGCACACAAATTCGTGTAAAATTGGAAAGCAAAATTCAACCTTTTTAGCTCCATTGTTAGTTAAAGAGTGAGGAAATTTATGTGTTTTCAGATAAAAAGAAAGAACGTCATTTCTTTATCCTTTCAGTATAATGTTTTCTAATAAGCAACAAGGCTTATCAATTTTCAAATCTTTACATACGGAAGGTAAGAACACTGAGTTTTCCCAACCGATAAAGAACATAAGATCATACAATTTAAATTTTTAAAAAGCTGTAAGAGGTGTCTAAACGAGACTTGCTCTCATGGTCTCTAATACATGTACTCGTGTTTTATCCACCACATGCCAATGGTTAAAAATATTTGAAAGTAATTCTAATGAGGGGCAATATTTTATTATTTCTTGATTTTTATTGCCAGTTATTCGTTGTTTGTAGTTAGTACTCAAATACAAGAAAATTAAATATGTATTCTGGAAGTCTTTTTTTCCCCGATAGACTAAGACCAAAATTTGACATAAAAACTATATTGTAGTCAAAAGATGGCACACCAAATTTAAGTCATAGCGTCCTTGAGTTAATGGATTTATATGCTTGAGAAAATAAGGCAAACAGACGGTGCCCCGTTGACAGATGTGGCTCAAAATTTGATAAAGATCTACTGTTTAATTGCAAAACAGTAACTTAATTTTCATTTACTAAATTAATACGTTTTTTTTTAATTACTATGTTTACACACATACAAAACAGCAAACTGATATAACGTAGAAATATACAATTTGTGCTTAAAGATCATATACCATATTTCTTACTTCTATGACATATTTGTCAAAGCATTTCCGAACAGTCATGCTCATAAACAGATAGACATAATTTCAAAGATCTTCAATCTGAATTTCGGGCTAGAAATTTTTGGAACGCTTGCAAATCTTTGTCTATATTTACTTAGAGTATATGAAAATGATTATAATAAAAGTACTACATGGTATGTATGCATGGTCACCGTGAGGGAGATTGACTTGACTGGAATAGAACTCGCGATGTCTGGGTTCGTAGACGGCTAACATAATCAGTAGACAAAAACGATCTATCTTGAGGCTGTTACTGCCTTATTAAGCTAACACCACAACAGTTAACCATTTGAGATAATCTATAAAAATTAAAATCATGAAATACATAATATCGTTTTGATAAGTCCTCTTTAAACTTAAGTACTAAGCTTTAAGCATTGAGATATTGATATCTACATATTTATGCATATAAGAAAAATTATTTAACAGCAGTTTTAATTTTACTCCTCTTTTTAAGTGATGAGCAAGTTAATATGTTTTTGCAAATGAAGTTTTTTGCGTTTAGATTTAAAATAATTGTAAATGTAGTCTAGAATTTTTTTGTTATAATAGATATAGATGGATAGACAGATATAAATAAATAGATACCAAAGAAAAAGGTTAACTCTAATTTTTCTACTCCTTTGCAATTTTAATTTCTTAATTAAATGCTAGATTACCCAAAATATAAAATATCTACGATAAAGAAAAGAATTAAATAATAAAAAAGAGCTAAAAATGACAATTTCCATTAATACGTTTTTTTTTTTTTTTTTTTTTTTTTTGCGAAATAAACTCGAAAATTATAATT
Organism: Argiope trifasciata; assembly: GCA_026543055.1. Classification (NCBI taxonomy): domain Eukaryota; kingdom Metazoa; phylum Arthropoda; class Arachnida; order Araneae; family Araneidae; genus Argiope; species Argiope trifasciata. The sequence goes on from JAPMOQ010050981.1 coordinate 3,725,762, forward strand.
AAACCATCCATCTATTACAATGTGTATTTACATAATTCAATAATTAAAAATTCAGTTAGGTAAATAATTGTAGCTCTTATATACATCTGGTGGCATTAATAGCATTAAACTGTAAATGAAGCTTGTTATAGAGTATTTCTTTCTTGATTCATTGAATTATAATATAGCTAAAAGCTAGGTAAGTGACTATTGACATTTAATAGAAATACTAGCTTATAATGTAGCTTCTAACTTTATTGAGTCATAATATAGAAGCTACTTAAGAAGTCACTGGAATAATTAAGTATCCAACAAGGTTAAGACAGAAAGAAATTTGGAAATATCGTTCTGTGGTCAAAAGCTGTGTATTCTGTTCTTAACAAGTAACATTAAAAAAAAATTATAAACCAGGTGTGCGGGTTTGCCAAGCCTTGATTGCTATGGTCTAACGGTTAGACCAACGGTTAGACTCTAACCGTTGGTAGTTTTTCTCGAAATTAAGCACGCATTGGGGACACAGATTTCTAAACTAAGAAGCGATCTAGAGAGACTAAGAAGGCAATTTATCTTCATTATGTTGAACCTAAAATCAAACTATTACCTCAATGATAACTAAATACATCAAAATCTCTAAACATACTTTTCCTTTACCATGATCTCTTAAAAAAAAGCTATAAACGCGAGTTTTGATAAAATCATGATGGTTAAATATTATATTTAATTTTGAATGCTACGAACTATCCGAATTATGCTACCACAATCAGGTCATTTTTTTCCATTGGTGAATATGTTAGTAGTTAGTAATAAAAAAGTTCTTTAACTCTCATACAGATTTTTAACCTCAAACATATTGATCTAAGAAATTGTGATTTTTTTTAATTCATAAATTTTAATTGATGCAATGAAGTAATTGATAAATTTATTTATTCAACTACTCAATTTAATTAATTTAATGAAAAATTAATTTATTGGCGAATTTTAATTAATTAATTCGCAAACATGTGAAGGTAAGTTTTTAAAATTCTCAAACATTAATTTTCCTGTTAATCTAGATGGGATTAGAAATCTGTATGGGACTTTAATTATTACTTCATATGTTTGATTAACTAAATAATTATTTTCTGTCGTTTAATCATGTATGCATAAAATTTTGCAGTCGACTTTAAACTAACTTCCTGATAAGTTAAACCGGATGATAAAATTAGTATAGAACATACAAGGAAGCGAGTTATTACTGCATTGTCATCCAGGTGTGAGATATGTTTAAAGTTTCAAATCTTTAGCTAGTCAGGAATTAATTTAAATCGATTGCAAAATTTGCACCGAATATGAAAATAAGCAGACAGACAACGAGTTAATGAAAATGTAATAACTATAGTGCAAAAGCTAGAAAAAGTATAATTCAAGGTTTTACATTCACTAAACTTTCACGACTTCTGAGAATAAAATTATTTTTTTTGTTCAAACATAACTCACACGAGTGGCACTTTATTTTCTTCTAAATTTCAAAAATAATATATGCTATAATATATAATGCAAAAAAGAGAAGAAAAAAAAGGGGGGGGGAGAGAAAAGAAAAGAAATATTTTTATCTCTTTAAAATTCTAAAGAATCCATTCACCTGATAAGATCGCAAAAATTTCTTTTAATAAAAATTGTCCCATTTCGCAATCCTTATCTATTTAATGTAGCACTTGATTATAGATACAGGGGCATTAATTCCTTGAACTGTAGAGATAACAAGTTCATCAACTTTTAAGATTGTTAACATCGTACTGCCGAAAACGTGTCGTCATTTCAGTTTACGAAATTGAAAACAATGTTTCTCAGCTTTCATTTTTATAACTTTTAAAAGCTGCAGAAGATTTGTTAAAGTAGAAAGCAAAAACTAATTTACTAATCTACGATCCAATTACTAACATGGTATTAAGATAGAACCTGATAGAAACCACCTAGTACAATAACCGATAAACTGTTAATACTACTAGAACTGCTTTGTATAATGTAAAATAACTGATAACAAAGGTTTCAATGGGAAGTATACATTAAAACATCTATTGAATTATCATTCGAGTAGCTTGATTTTTTTTATGTATAAAAAAAGAGGAAATTAACATAAAAGAAAGATATCCCATTGTTGAAATTTATTGAAATACGATTGTATATACGTGAGATGTATTGAATGAGAAAAACATAGCTCACGTCAGAGCAATTAAATATGTGAGATACCGCACATGTTCCAATAATTTATTTCATTCGAACAAGAGCAGAGAAGAAAGAAAGTTGAAAGGAACGGAAAAAATATAAGGTAGCATACTTTAAGCCTTATATCAATTAAAGTAATTATAGTTATGCTTAAATATGTATTCCACATCATTTTTAATAGACTAAACAGATTATTATTAGATTAATCAAAGTTTGCATATTTATTTTTTAAGATAAGAGGAAGAATACTATTAATTCTTGGAAGGGAAAATATTTAATTAGAAAAATAAGCAATAGGGAAGAAAATAGTAAATAAAATTTTGGCAGTTATATATATATATATATATACAGCAACTTTGTTTTAGAAGAAATATTTGAATATCATCTCAAAATTCAAATTTTTACCTTTGCAATGACATGAAATTCCTTTTCCAATTTTTCTTCAACTACATTTAATTGCTTTAAATGCAAAGCAAGCTATTTTTATATGCGGTAAGACTAATTTATTATATCATTTTTTGTTGTTGTTTGTTTTATCTCTTTTGCATATTTTTTTTTAAATTAAGTTTAAGTAGTTATTTAAGAATTCCTAAAAGAACCGAAAGTAGGATACAAATTATTACATACGTTTCCCTCTTTATTTTTATGTGATTTCAAGTAACCAATATCCATAGTAATCAATCAAGTGATGTGGTGTAGAAAGGAAATTGTGTATATTATAATAATTTCTATAAGATTAGTCTTAATGTTAAAAATGTTACAAATGAAAGTATTTTAATTTCAAGTGAAACTGGGTTTATCAACTTGTATTTTCTAAAGACCAAAAGATTTATTTGAGAAATCTAAAAAATTTTTAAGATAGCCATATACCTAATTCTACTTTGTCTAGAAAATTTAATCAAGTTCATGTGGTCCAACTGAAAGGGGAAAGGAAACCCAAAAAAAACAAACAGCATCTCTATATTTGGATCCAAGTAAAAAGCTTACTATGCTTGTGTCTATACTATACTTATTATTCTACAAGGAATTGCAGAAGATTAAGTTCAGGCAATATACCTAATAATACTCCACCATCAGATGGAGAGTTCAAATGGATTCACATTACGTAAATATATCCTAAATCCTACGTTATGATATCCTAGCAAATAAAAATTTTTATTAGGTATATTGTGTAAGTACAACATGTACAACAATACAATGGCAAGCAATAACCAGGAGCTTCTGAGATTGGGTACATCGGTGTCCACCACCTGCTGTAGCGTTCTTTTTATTCCCCTCCATCTTTAGTACTTTTAAACTTGTTGGGTTAGGCTGGTCAGGGTAGATCAGTCAACTTAATACATTTAAGAGGAAATAGGTACGACTATGAAGTCGTTAAAATCAAAATCGTTTATGCGGAAAGGGTTTTTAACATGTCGCTCTTGGGGAGGCCTTAAGCACAATGTGTTCTGTATCTTTGAATGATGATTGATGAATAACAGGAAACGCTACAAACGGGCAAAAGAAGCAGCTATCTAATCTCAGACACTACTTGGAAAATATTTGCCTTTGCTCTCATCGACAAAATTCGCAGAACACTTTGGAATCACCCAGATGTACATCAATGACAAAAGCAAAATTTCAGGGACACTTATTAGAAATGTAATGACAAAGTGAATAAAAACAAAATATCCTGGTTTCATTTATTCTTTATAATGTAGCCAACAGTTCTTACTCACTCGTTTTTGCTATAAAAGATCCAAAAGTGAGATATTTTTATAAAGACGTGTCTTTTAAATTTCTTATATACATCTCAAAAAAATCGACCTATAAATTTTATGAATATTCAGAATTTAAGTTTTAGTTAAAAAAATTTTAATCTTACCATTTCTATCAGACCTGATTTCAGCTTTCAATCGTTTTTCGTCCAACTGGATAAAACAGATCTTTACTGCGGATGATATATAGATGTGCTAATACAATGTGCCATAATTGTATTGGAGCTGACAAAGATACATTTCTAAGTCATTCTAAACATGTTTCTTCAGTAAATAATGGTTGCACATCATTGACTTGCCACAATGATTCAGAATTCTTCCACATTTTTTGAAGATAATATACTTTCGTTATTCCAGCTTTTCATAAGATCTTCTCAAAAATTTATTTCTCTATTTTCGTTACTGCCAACCACCATTCGTCATCAACGCTTAGCGATCTAGTCACGAAATTTGCTGGAAAAATATCAGTTACCGACCGTTCTCCATACATAATACGTGAGTAACTCAAGCAGATTTATTGCTTTTTATGTATTAAATCATTTATCTCGTAACATCACTTTCACATTCCAAGCCTTTATGATTTGAAATCCTTTGTATTGTTACCGAATCCATATTTGATCTGACTACTTTCAGGATTTCCAGCACTGCCGATTTATGGTAAAAGATCTGATGTTAGAAATATTGATAAAAATTAAATCCCATATTTTCAATGTTTTAATCAAAATATTTGAAATTAAATATTGCGATCCAATTAAAAATAATTTAATTTTTCTATTCTGTTTTAATTGACTATTTAGAAAAATAATATGAAATATATGAATTTTTATATACGTATAAATTGCATTGATTTCCCATTTCGAAAGTTATGAATAATATAAATATACTTATACTCTGAATACTCATTTAGCCATATTGATGTGGAAGATATCCAAATCATCAGAATTTTCCAAATTAATTCAGTTTCAAAATATGGTAAGTATATTTATTTTATTTTTTGGCATTTGAACCTATGTTCCCAGTTAATCTGTTTGGCTCAATATTTTTTGCAATAAATTCTGATATTTCAAACATATAAAAGCAAATGCCCTTTCATAAGACTCATATTTTTTCCAGTTAAATATTTGATTTTTACTTTTGTAAAGACAAAACCTCAAATTAACCAAAGGTAAAGGAAAAAAAAGAGCCTTTTGTGTTCAGCTATCAATTTTTAAATAGACAATATAACACCATCTCTTGTGTTCTCCATATAAAAATCGGCACTTCCTTAATGTATCGTAAAAGTTGAATAAGAAGCAGGGCCGGTCTACATTGAGGAAATTAAACAGGCCCCACTTCTAAGGGGCCCCGTATCAAAGTGCAGTCTCCTTAAGAGCATTACTGAGGCATAGGCATGACACGTACTTAAGCATTATTGTGAGAGACTCAAAACTATTAAGAGTTTAATAAAATTAAACATATATTATTTATTTTATTCTTATTAACTCCAATAATCTTTTTTTTTAAATAAATATTTGTAGCCAAATTTGAGAGATATGGAAGCATGCACTCTTGGGTTTTTTTTTTAAATTAAAAACAATCTAAGAAAGGGATAATTAATAAAGGATAAAATAACCTGACTCAAAATTTTATAGCTACTCAAATTTATGCTCAAAAAACCAATTAAAAAGAGTGAAATTCTATATCAAGTAATAACATTAAAAATAAAACAATTTAAAAAATGTCCAAAGTTGCTTTTTAAAAGCTATGTAAGTAAATATTTCAAAAAAAATTCTAATTTGTTTTGATTTTTTAGGTTTACATATTTTTGATTCACTTTCAATACATGACTATGAAGAGGAGGGAGTGAAACATAGTGGTATAATCTTATCGCAAACCAAGGTGGCTAACTAATATTTCTTCCAAACGAACCTCACACTGTTAAAGGACGACCTTCGGAGAGACACGTCAAATTTCCGAATGGCACAATTAAGTTCAAAAGGAAAAAGTCCCCTCTCCCAAATTTCATGGTTGTAATACAATATATAGTGTTCTGCGTTCTATATCATAAAGAATATAGAAAAGGAATTTTGGTCATCATGTCAATCATATCATTCTTATTTCCATACAAATTTTTTTTCCCCTGTTTGATAAATTTCTAAAAATAATTTTATCTATATTTTACAACAATGACTGTCGTTGTTTTAGTTACAGAATATGTATTTATTAACGTTGCGATAATATCAAACACTGTTTTATCTGCACGGTTTGATGACTATTTAATTAAAAAATAACTTTAAGGATAAAGATAGACTAAGACGTTATCATGCTACTATTTGGATGTCAAGATTTTTCTTGTTCACATTATTTTTACATTTGACATTCTCATATATAAAGTGTATAAAATTTAATTATTTTAATTGTCAAAAAAATTAAATTTGAACTTGAATTTTTTTAGAATCTCAATATTTTATATCACCTCGAAACGTAAATATATCCTTTCAGAATTATGCCTTTCTATAATTACAGTAATTCAAAAAGGCTCTGAGAACTAGATAAATAAAATATGCAGTCTCGAAACCAAATGTATAAATATCTATCAAATTTTGAAAGAAATCCATTCAGAGTTCATCTGTCTGTCTGTATACAAATAAACACGATAATTACGAAACTAAAGCAGATAGACATATAAAATTTGATATATAGATTTAACGACAACAACATGTAACAAATTTTGAAATAAAAATGGATTATGGGTTAATCGTCTATAAGTTCATTTTAGGTGATACTCAAAAATACAATGTTTTAAACATATTAAATATAGTATGTAGTTTTGAGAATACCGTTGTAGCACTGGATAACATTTTGGTTTAAATTGATCTTGGAAGAAGTGACCAAAATGCAGTTTTGATCTTCTTGTGTATTAGACGCATCCCAGCGATTAATCGTTACAAAAGTCGCCACAAATCACATTCTATTAAGCTGTTTCATGATTTTTTTAAAAAATAGATTATGACTAAGGCTACCTAAATACACTTATCAGAGCGAGAAGTTTTCGGGGAGACCATTCCCATTCGCTGTTATTATGTTCTATTATTATGATTAATGGAGCTGTAGCAAACCCAATATTAAATGAGAATTTTAATTAACTTTCTACATATTAGCTACGGCTCATCTCAATTCGATGCTATTTAGATGAATATTTAAATTTTGAACAAAGATTGTTGAAACTACACTGGATTGGTATAAAAATACAGAACATTTTCCGAATTTTTGGAAGATAATATTTTTTGTTATTTCACATCTATTACAGATGGTGCGAGAAGTTTTTGGAGAGACCATTTTCATTTATTGTTTATTATTACGTATTGATGGAGCCGAACTCAATCCAATGTTAGATGAGTATTTATAATTAGCATTTTTCATGTCAGCTAAGCTTCATCGCAATTTGAAACTATTTGATGAGCACCTATATTTTGAACAATGAATGTTGAAACTATAATTGATTGCTACAAAAAAATACAGAGCATTTTGCGAATTCTCTGAAGATAATATTTCTCGTTATTTCAGCTTTCATGAAATTTATATCGCTATTTTCGTTATTGTCAAGCTGCATTTATCATCATCGCTTAGCGATCAGGTCACGAAACGCGCTGGAAAAATATCAGTTGCCAACCACTCTTTATACATATTGCGAGTGTACTTCCGCAGATTTATTACTTTTTATGTATAAAATCATTTATCACGCATCATCACACTCACATTCCAAAAACGCGGTGGGCAAAAAGTGTCCTTTCCAAAGCTTTAGCAGGAATTCGTTTTCGGATTCCTTTTTTATATTTTTTTCGTATATTTATTGACTCATCTAATAAATATTAATATCGCTCTACTTCAAAACTAATGATTCGAGTAATGAAGCTTTTCTTGGGTTAACCCTTCTAAAAACCACGTGCAACAAGGTTCAGCGTGGTCATCACTTCTTTTAGCGATCAGTCTAAATTATGGTTGGACGGACGGCATGTTAAAGGATCACGTGATCTGAATGAAAATAGTCATTATTCCGCATGACAGATTGGCAACAGACGTGAGAAAGAAGAGGAATTTTCTACGATGATGCTCTATTATTTATAATGAATGTCCTACAAATGAGAACCATTTTGGAAAGGTGTTTTGTATTTATTTTTTGCCTGTTAATCTCTCAGCCTTGTTGATTATGATGAATATTTTAAACATCGGGCTATTACTACTTCAGCTTATCTATTGTTTTACCGCTTTACTTTGAAATTTGGAATTCTATTTAACCTGTGAGAAATATGCCTCTATTGTTAAACAACGAAGAAATGGAAAAATAATATCTATAACTATCAGTTTATTCATTCGTATAATAAATAAAAATAAAGAATGAGAAATGATAGGTAATTTTTAAAAAACCTACGGAAGTTTTAAAATTTTAACGTATGTTTGTTTATTGGAAGTTGACAAGACCATAATGAAAATTATATTCATCGAAATAAAATAAAAAACGACAAAAAATTAGTATGACAAAAGCAAAAGATTAATTCTAATTTAGAACTGACATTTTCGATTTATAAATTTTAATGAATAATGTATAAGTTATAAATAATTCTATAATGTTAGTAAGAAAAATGATAATAATGAATATTTATATTTGTAAAGAATTTTTAGAATTGATTGATATTATTATTGATTAATATAAATATTTTAAATATTAGTTTTAATTAGTTGATGCCTGCTTTTTATAAAAAAAATTAACTGATGAACGTTACTATCTTAATGAAACTAAAATGACAGCTGATGATTTCAAATGTTAAATTTAGTTAATTTTAATTATTTTTTCTATTTAATATTAAGATTCTTCCTGAATTAACAACTTTAAACGATATTAACTTATTATTGTTTAGAGTATAAAGCAAGAATTTAATTTATAGTTTTAATTACGAAATAACAAAATTCAAGTTGAGTGACAGATGATGTATGTAAATCTTTTTAATTAGTGAATTTATCAGGATTAGTTATTAGTGAATTTATCAGGAGAAAGAAAAAGAAAATCCTTTAAAAAAATTCATTATAATATCTTCAACATTTTTAAAAAGTAACTTTTTATTCCCTTTCCCATTGAAATATGAGCCGTATTTGATAACAAGCTAGTTTAGTACGAATATTGGTTCAAATTCAGTTATATCTGTGTGTTTTTTTTCCCTATGACATTTGCTATTAGACAAGTCCTCTGCTACGAAGACAACGATTTAAGCCAATAGGTTGCATCTCTTGTTTTTAGTAGTGCCACTAGGATAAAAGCTTGACTTCGCCACTCACGCATCAATCATTCGCTTGCACAACCGCGTTTTACAGGAGAGCAATTCACACATCGAACAGAGGAAGAACAACCATTCCCTCTCCAGCACTCGATAGGATGCTCAGATCATGGGAAACACATGCTACCTTTATGCCAAGATGCCAGCAGCTATATCTTGTACCTATCACTTCATGAACAGGAATCCATCGGATTCCGTAAAATTTTCAGATGCTAAAATTGTGTTAATTTAATTCTCTTAAATATGTTATGTTATTTGTGTACATGAAACTTCCTTATGGAGACCAATTCCATGACGTCATGACGCTATTCAAATTTTAATTATCTGGTTCATCTTACTTCTAAAATTCGAGATATTATAACTCCATTTTTATGCAACTCTTAAACTTTATAAATAATAAATAGAAACCTTTACTTTTCAACAGCTGAAAAAATTACGCAATCAGATAATTGATAAAACATTGAAAACGATTTGAACTTCAAAGAATAATGTAATTTATTCTTGAAAATTAGACAAAAAATATTATTTTTAAAAAATCGCCGAAATTCAGCAAAAAATCCCACGATTATTAAGTTTGTATCATTAAAATAAGATTTTTTACATATATTTTAAAATCGAACAAAATTCGTTTTTATGTAATAACAATTTCAAAAGCTATCGCGACTTAATTTTAAATCAATTAAAGTTTTAACTAAAATTTCTAAAAAGAATTATTTAGCAGTGCACATTCTCACCCTCAATATACCGAAAATCAAACAATCTGGTTTGAAGAGTACCATCAGACACACACAGGAAGCGAGATACACACATTCGTCTTTATTATCAATAGGGATATAAATTGTACAACACTAAGGTTCAATAAAGAATTAAGAATTTTTTTTTTAAATTCTTTTAAGGCTTTTCATGACAGAAGATGCATAATCAATACAATATGATTTTTTTCTTCAAATTTATAATCTGAATTCTAATGAATGAAACTGGATTTGTTATACAAAAATATCTAAGCATTAATTTAATCAGATATACTCATTGAAAATTTTGAAATATCTAAAAGTTCAAAACATTTTGAATTAGACACATTCAACTACCCCCCCCCCCTCTTTTTTTTCTTTAGTTAACCAAAACCCAATAACTTATTAATGCATGAATCCAGCACACAAAAATAAAAAAAGACCTATAACAGTTTTGAAAAATAATCTGACAAATGCAAAAGTCTTTTCACCACTTGAATTATTTAATATTTCAGAAAAATAATAGTTAACATATCTGGATATTTTTTCGAGTAGTTTATTAACGTGAAATATTTTCATATAATCTTACCCACATTGAGATGTTATTTGTATGCTTATAAAGAAGTTGGAACATTTCAATTATAGTTCGTTTATGAGACATGCTTTTGTTTCTCATGTTTATTACGAAAATTCTAACAAGACATATTCCTTATAATTAAGATATTACTAAGAAATTAGATTTTTAATAATCGTTCGCAGTTATTAGCATTTGTAAATAAAATAATTCAAATGAAGAGGAAAACATCATTGAAAAATTAAATGACACATATAATGACATATTCCGTTCTTAACAAGTAAAAATGAGTTTCAATTCGGTCACAACTTAGATAAAATAATTAAAGGACTGTCCTTTTTGTTAAAAAAACACTTTCAACAAAAATACGTTTGTAATGAGATTATTCCTCCAATTAATTCCAATTAAGTATTCGAAAATTCAAAATAAACACCAGATTGTATTCCAGTGTGTTTAAATAGATTCTGTCTATTATGCAGAATTCGATCGAAGCAGGATTTGGTTTCCAGTCAAGGAACTTATGGTAATAGCCGATGAAATATTGTGTCACTGTGTCATCCATTTAAGACAGTTTTTCTTTCTTCAGAAAATTGATATGCATCCGGTATTGAAAATTCCCTCTTCTCCATTAAGTACATAACTTTATACAACAGAATTCCAATTTTCTGATTTGAATGGAATCAAACTCCATATAAATAATCCAATATCCGGATAGATAGATAAACAATGAAAAAAAAAGGAATATTGGCGAAAAATGCCGAATTGGCGTACATTGTATTAATTTTTAGGACAATTAAAACAAATTTTTTGTTAGGATTTTTTTTTTTACTTTACTGACACAGGAACCATGATGTTGACAATACTGCGCCAAACTGTATTATTTTTTCTGGATTAAAATACAAAATTTCAACTGTTAAAAAAAATGTGAAAACTTTTGTAAAAGATGAAGAGTACTTAAATATTTGAATAAAAACCAATTGATTACAAAAATGTGAGCATGTGCTGTCTTACCAAGTAAGAGAGATAACGGAGTGTTCGTGTTTTGAAATGCTAAGCATTGAAATTTGAGCATTCTGACAATGTATGTTGGGCAGACGTTTAACAGTGACACTGAGAATATAGAGGTGGTTGTTCACCTAGTAAAAAGTGGAAATGGGTGAATATATTATGCCCAATACGTCAACCGGTTAATACTGTGTCTGCTTTTCGATTCAGCAATGAAGACTACTGTTGCATATGAGGTCTAATAGTGTAATACTAATAGGTCTAATAGTATGCAGTTTATTGTTCGTTTCAAGGTCACACTGAGATTGCCATTTGGAATAAAGAAGCATTTTAGCATGCTTATTTAAGTCGTCTAAAGGAATTGATAAAATCACTGGAATATTTGCCAATTTAGTAGTCTTGTGTGCCTCCTCATTGTCTAGAATTCCTATATGAGGGAAAATCTCATAATTTAACTATTTTATTCCATCATAATAGTAAACTTACGAGAAATCAGTTTTTTAAAAGTATCTAGAATTTTGAAAAGGGGTATTATGAGGATGAAAGTAAAACGATTTTATTGATTTTAAAATACTTAGAGAGTTGATATAAATGATAAGCTTTTTTCCTGGTATCTCAGAAATTTCATCTAATGTATATAAAATTTATTTGTTATGTAATGTTGTGATTCCTATTTTCTATTAATTCGAGAATACAATTTTCATAATAATTCTGAACTCATGCTCTGTCAATAATTGCTCTTTCCTTGTTGAATCCCCTCCCCCTTCTCAATGGATTATCGAATTATAACTTCTTGGCCGTCATACTATACAGCATACGTGATTTATATTATCATATTTTTAAAATTATTATATTTATAATTATGATTTATAGATAAAAATTAATCAAATACGAAATACAGAATTCAGGATCAGTAAATATTTCAAATTTCGCGCCAGCTCTAGATAAAATTTAAAACAAACAATAAGTAATACCAAAATTCATTGTTTTATATATATTTGCCAATTTTCAAAGATTATTTGCTTCCCTCGATTATTATTATTATCTTTTTTAGGGTCTTAATTTCTATTACTATGTAGTAGGATGCCCCAACAACCTAAGCAATCACTTTCATAATATTTTTTTTAAAAAAAACCAGGACTCAGATAAATGAAGGACATTTTCATGGTTGTAATATAAATAAAAAAATAAGTTCTAGTGTATGCTATCATGTGAGGTTGTTTTTAAAGTCGAAGTTTTATGACGTCAGCAAATGAAGGAAATTTTTAATTTACCGAATTTTTAAATGCATAGAAATTTAACAAATCAACAAGAACTTATCATTTCATAGACTTTCTCTTATGCTTATGTAATAACGCATGTTTTAGGCTTTATTTCGTAGTACATGATAATCCAATGTGAAATTTGAACCCATATAAGATAACAAGCCAAATTCATTATTTGGTAAGATCTAAAGCTGAAACTATATACTGAATTCTTTTCATATAGCCAGCTGCTTCATTGAGTTGTGTGTACTTAGAATATAACATGTCTACAAACAAATTTCTGTTTGATGAATGTCATCCGAAATTTAATACAGTAAACTCTCGCTACAACGATCCCCGATACAACAATAACTCCCTCCACTACAATAATGTTTTATGGTCCCGGTGATTTTGCATATAAACTAATGTTAATCTCCCCTCAATATTACGATATTCTCTAGAACAATAAACCTCTGTAAAACGATTTTTTCAATCTAAATTTCAGTATTATTTTCTCCCTTTATAATAATATTTTGATTTTCAAATGCTTTTTTTTTTCGTTTTCTTTTGTTATTTTTTCCGTCTATTAAGACTCATTGTGGATATTCAACTTATCCCTGAATAAATAGCTATTGTTCAGATTTCAAAACAGATGAAGACCACCCTTTTGGGAATTGGAGTTGGTGAGGGGAGGGGGGGTGAAGTGTAAATGTATGCCTAGTCTCATTTGCCAGTAAGCTTTGGAATTCTGATAAGGTTTAAGGACATCTGGACCTGTCTGGTCACCTTGTCAAAGAACAAGTGCCCTTTATTAGAGGAACAGGGGGAGATGGAGACGGGGTGTTGTTAAGTGACGTCTGAAAAGTGAGTTCAAAGGTTGTTTTATAGTCTTTAACGATTTTGAGTTCTACGTGAAACATTTGGTTTAAACTTTTCTTTCTTTCACGCGATATTGTTCCCTAAAGGCCTTATCACACGGTGAAATGTCGCCAGCAATTTTCCGTTTCTATCCTCAAAAACCGGTCAAGCAAGTTTCATAATCGACAACTTATTATGAAGATGATGATGATATTGACGATGATGATAATACAGGTCCATCGCAGTCCTTATTGTCATCCCAGGAAGCTCTTCAATCTGTGAATTCCCTGCGGACATTTTTTTCAAGCCTTCCGTCGACAAATGAAGAACATTTTCGTGCACTAGACTCAATGCATACAGTATTGGTGAACTTAACAGTTAAAAAAATGAATAAACAAACAAAAATACTGGATTATTTTCAATAAAAAGTGTTTTCAGGTATGTGAATATTTCTGTGCTTATTTTCTGAGTTTATCTTATTTATTTATTTTTTTAGTATTTAAACCACTATTATTAGTATTTTACAAATTAATTTCTTCTAAATATAGACTTAAAAGTAGTATGTTATGCACCTTAAACCAATAATAATAAAAAAACTATTATTAAATGCTCAAAATATGTGGGCCCTCGATATAACAATATGCCTCTCTACAACAATATATTTATTTGGTCCCTAAAATATTGTTGTAACGAGGTTTCACTGTACATCTTTTTGGTTTAATTTCAGTGTTGTATTGCTGTGATTTGCAAGTACTTTACAAGCCCACTGAGAGTTATCTTTAGCGATTTAAGCCGAGTCAGCGTCTCTTGTTTTTTCAGTAAGACCAAAAGCTACCTCATGTGTCACATTCACTTGCCCAATTCCTTTTTACAGGGGGTCACATTCACACACCTGACAGGTAGATCATAGAAGCAGAACAATCGAAGCAGAACAATCATGCTTGAACCAGGACTCATGAATAAGACGCACTACACCTATGCCAGGGCCCCGGCATAATTGTAGTTGATGACAAAACAGCTTTTTTGGCAAAAAAGATAGATAGTTTATTACCGTTTATAAAAGAGATGTTTATTGGTTAAGGATGAATGTTTACATCAAAATTTATGAAACACCCGGATGGAAATTCTTTAAAAATTATAATATTTTTCCTTTGCATTCTCCGTATACGAAAATTTGAATTAGATATATTCTTTTAAATCGATGTAAAATACTGCATTTCATAAAACTGATGCATTCAATCTTAAGCTTTGTTTTATTACGATTATTTTTCGGTGATAAATGAGTCATTGTTAAAAACAACAATAATAAAATCATCTTGTATGTTATTATTATTGTTTTCAGTCACGGTTTTTCAGTGATAAAAAGAGTCCCATCCTTTATTTATCTAAATAGCAATTTAAAATTAAATCCTCATTACGATAGTCTAATATCAATTTCTCAACTTATCTGACAGTATAAAAAATAAATATCTTCTTAATTTTTTTTGTAAATTAGGTATATATTCTGCATATCTAATTCCTCATTGGTTATATTTGATTTGATTTTAGATATCCATATATAAAAACTATGATACTGGGAAAGAATCAAATTTTTAACTTTCAAGGCGAGGGCTAATTAGCCTTTATGGTTAGAAAACTTAAACTTGGACACATTTCAGCTCTAATTTTCTTTTTTGTTTATTAAATTAAGGCTTAAATATCATTCAGAAGTATTTAATAATAATAATTTTTCAATCAAAACTCACATGATGTATTAATGTTTTAAATTCAGTGTTGTGTACAGTGAATACAAAAAAAATTCTATCAATGAAATCTAAACTGAAGAAAGAACAATTTGAAATAGTGAATGACGAGAAATATCACATGATACTCTAAGTTTGGCAGTTTTATTTACTTTTCATATGTTTTATTTTCGTATTTTATTACATTACCTTTTTCCCAAAGGTTTTTTTTTCTTTGTGTGTTACTAGTATTTATGGAAACATGTTTTTAAAGAGGTATTTATCAATTAAATCCCCAAAATCATTCTATTTTAAATTTTGGAATGTTGCTTGAAATAGATGAAAGATTAATTCGAAATTTTAGATTTTAATTTATCTAATTGATAAAATGGAGCACATGAAATTCGCTTGTGAAGTGTACCAAGAAGATAGGAACAGTTGATATCATGATCAAATTTCTTAGCTCAAGGGGGAGATCCATTCATTTGGGAATTGAAATACAAGAATTGTCTAATATGCAGTTTAAATGAGGTTCCCAGTAACAGATAGAAGTGAAAATTAATTTTAGATAGTTAAGTTAAGAGTTATTAGAATTTAAGAGGTAAAGACAAAAGATAATTATTTAAACGCTTAGCAATCCACTGGTGCCGCTATAGAATTTATATACAGTAAAGTAGTATATAATCGCTATAATTTTTTATTAAAAAAATGCAAACCCTTATTAAGATTACAATCAATAGTTTTAGCCACTAACCAAAGAAATTGGAATTTTTTCTTAGAAATTTAATCTTCGAATTAGAGAAACAAAGAAGAAACAACTAATTATTTTTGGGGGGGGGGGCAAAATAAAGTTAAAGGATAAAAAACAAGTAAATTAAGTGTTTTTCATATACATAGACTATGCTTTTTCTGCAAGTTTTTCATTTTGATTTAAATCATTCATTATTTGCTCTAGTGGATTTCTGTGCAGTTAGAATTTTTGCTTAAAAAAGAAATAACTATCACATTATTGCAGAATTTTTTTAATAAATTCATGTACTTATTTTTTTTTATTTGAAGACAAACTTCTGTATAACTTTTGAAACGAACAATTCGAGGTTTTAAAATTGTTCTTTTTCAAGAAAATACATGACTTGATAGGAAATATAGATGCATTCATTGGAAACATACTTGCACATTCAATCATTGTTTTGTCTTCATCTTTTGCTTTTTCTAACCTTCCATAACGTAGTATAAAAGTATTTAATAACATAATAGAGCGCAATAATTGTTTTTAGAACTGGCAAGGGTAGTATCCAGTTTGGTATAAATATAGATAAATTTTATCAAAAATATATTCATTGCATTATATTACATAGGCAACAATAAAAAAAAACCCATCCCGGTGATATCTTGAATGTAGGAATACTGAGGGGGATAAATAGGGCTAAAAAAAAACAAGAAAAGAAAAATACTGCATTGACAATAATATTATGTAAATTTCAACATCTTTCATACAAGAATACTAAATGAACGATTACTGCAATATACACTTTGGTATGCATGAGAAAGTAACGTCACTTTTTAACAAATGAAAAGTAAGAAACATATGTTATTTGAAATTGAATGGTCAGGGCGAAAAGCAGTTTTATAAAAAGGAGATACTAAAAAAGGATTAAGAATGTACTATGAATAAAATATGGAAAACATTAGAACTATTGCACGAAGAAAGTCCATACCGTCATTCTAATCGAATTAATTTTTCTTTGTCTATTATATATTTAATCTTGCTTTTAATTCTTTTCTTAGATGGAGGATTGCAAAGAACTTTTTCATAGATTAACTTAAGACTTTCTAGTGGATGCAAAGGTTTTCTTAAGTTCCTAGAAATAATAAAAGGACAAAATGTCGCTCAATGGAGGGGTCACCGAATTCTCCGTAAACTCAAAAACCATGCAAAAGTATTATAGTTTTATCATTCCCTGTCTAATCTTAAAATAGAGATTTAACTTATAAAATCCGATATTTCATAAAAGCAGACAGTACCGCCCACGTTGCGGCAAACCTTTACAGTGATGTCAAGACGGCATTAAAATTTTTGAGTAAGCGTTCAGACAAATCTCAACCGCGAGATATTTCATCACTTTCCGTAACTCTGTTGTCGGCCATATTTCTGTTGTGTAATCTCCCAAACTTTGCTTCGTAAAACATGGCTTAAGTAAAGCTCTCGTCCGATGTCCTGATCGTGTCAAAGTTTCCGAAGTCTCATAAAAACTGTTTCCTTAAAATCGTTTCCACCGTCACTTTGACATCTCAATCTGTTTCGCTTCTGCTTGAGAAATCTGTCGTTATTTATCTATATTTCTGTCAGTGCGGAAGTAGAGATCATCTAGAAAGCTCAGGACATTTCGGGACATGGGTTTTACTGGATTTCTGAAGTGTTCCCATGTTGCCATTTGATGGTTTGAGATTTAAAGAAATAATAATAAAGAACACAAGTTTGAAATCGAATGGGAAAATGTGTACTCACCCTCCCCCATTTGATTTGATTTACGACGTACGATAAAGCATTAAGTTTAATTCGAAGATCATAAAACGCTCCTTTGTCGGGTTTTTTCCTGCCATATTTCATCTTTTAGAGTAAAAACACACTTAAGTGAAGATGATAAAAAATAACTATATCTACTTTTCAGGGCCTTTTTTTAAAAACATTTTTGACGTGAACGAAAATTATACGCTTTAGGTGATAACTTTATGAAATTCTCAAATATGAAAAGAAAAAAAAATCAACTAGAAAGTACAGAATATCGATTTTAAGTGTGGAATTTGGGTCTTCTAATGTAAAAAAGGAGTAAAAATTCTTTGTTAGTTATTTATCTTCAAAGAAATGGGCAGCAATTTAAAACAGGATTAAATTTTTTTTAACATTCCTGTTAAAAAAATAGTTTTTTTAAATCAAAACACCCAATTCTTGATGCGTGATTAAAAACAGTTTTTGATTCGAAAATAATGATGGGAATGCAATGTAAGAAATCCAAATCCGTATTGTGAATAAAATATGGAGTTAAATTTGGAACTATTTCCATATACGCTAATATGATTATTCTGATCGAAGGGATTTATCTTCTGCTTTTGATTCCTCACACATGATAAAAAGAGTAAAATTAGTTGTTTTTTCCTTGTTGTTGTTGTTGCTGTTTTTAAATTTGTAGCTCCTAATTTTTCTTGGCATGTATTAATTTAAAAAGAGAACTACTGATTATAAATTGTTTTCTGGACTATTCTGAGTCAAAGCAATAAACTTATTGAAATGAACAATCTAATTTAGACAATGTTTTAATTTGATCAACTTTTGAACAACAATAGAAAAACAGCGGGAGTAGTTTTCTCAAAACTTTCTCGCATATTGATTGTTTCAGGATTCTGAGACAATGCATCTGGTTGGACAATGCATCTGATACGCAGTGAGATAGCACATTCCCGAATTACTTGATAGAATCGTCTTGATATCCTCTCCGTTAGACGCATTTTAATGCAAAATTTTTTTCTACGCTTATCGTTTTGAATTATTATTTTTATTATTTTACTTCATTTCGGAATTATTTGTATATTTATTACTCATAGGATTTGTTCATATCACAATAAAACTTTCTGGAGTTGTACTAAGAATATTTTATATAATACTATTAGGTGTTATTAATGAGAATTAAAAATAGAGAACTAATTATTCCGGCAATATATCTAACAAAACAAGCTTGTCAAATTGCTACCATTTCTATTAATTTCATTTAACAGATTTTCCGATAAGCCGGGTATGAGTTTTATCTCAATTAAAACTTAAAAATGAAATCCAAAAATATCCCCTTTACGCTTCCTTAAAAATAAAGCGTAAAGGGGATATTTTTTGGAAAAAAATATTTATAGATGAATCGGACTGCAACATTATCAGACGAACTGTACATACGTTTTATGTTTAAAAAAAAGAGAAAAGACTTTGGTTACTTTATTTGATTTTTAACGAAAGAAAAAAAATAATAGACGATCAATTCAATGACAGGTTTAATTCAGATATATTACTTAAATAATAAGAATATGTTCTAAATTTTCCTTTCCAAATTAAAAATTATTTGTGTTTTGTAGTTATTGTGTTCTTTTGTGCTAGGACACAGAGACACATCCTCTGTTAATTATATAATACACATTTAAACTAATTATAACGCACCGATATACAAGAAATAAAACTGCTGACGAAGTTTTTACTCTAAAAGTAAGCAAATTTATTATCTTATGAAATGTTCGTTATACCTTCGTTAATTTCGCATACCTAACTCGTTATACCTTGTAAATATATACAAAATAATTAGGGAATATCAGGATTTCGGATAAGGGAATGCTTTCATCCTAATTAATTATGATAGATTTTGTCAGGTATGAGAAAAGGAAAAGGAGCAACGAAGAAGAAATTATTAATTTTTTAATGATATTTAGTATTAAAAAGTGCACAATTCGGGCATAATATGAAAATAATATTCTTGCATAATATACAAATAAAAAAAGGATATTTTTTGGAAAAAAATGTACTTTAATAGAGTAATTATTTCCCCTGATTGAAAGTACTCTCGTATACATACAACGCATCGATTCAATGAGGTTATGAATAAGGGATTGTGGACTCTCACCCTTGCTGTAGAAGCGTGCTTACCAGCTGATGTACTGTTTCTGGAGGTGATGAGAGACTAGCAACTCGTCTTTCCAAAATATCCCGAATGAGTTCTGTTGGGTTTATAGCTAGTCAATACGCTGGCCAATCCATTCGGAAAATTCCTTCTTCCCAAAGGAAATCGTGCACCAGATAAGCACGATGTGGCCTGGCGTTGTCATCCATGAAAATGAGTTTATACAGATTACGGCAGTGTAAAAAACTGCAGCAAGTCTGAGGAACTCATCTCAAAATCGCTGAGCCGTTAGTACTCTATTTCTGTTGATGTACAGGTCAGTGCGGCCACTGGTACAAACACCGATCCAAACCATCATTTCGTCAGCACCGAATTAGACACTTTCATATACAAATGCTGATTATTCTGAGTTCCAAATTCTCACCCTATAAGAATCCATCTATAGTCAGATAGTTCACGGGACTCATTCGGGAAGAGTATATTACTCCACTCATCTCCACTCTCCACTCATCTCATCACTCCACTTGAGATGTTCCTGTGCTCACCTTTCGTCGGCCACTTTTAACGAAACTCAAACCATAGGTCTGCGAGCATACAAACCTACATTCCAGAGTCTGTTTCGATTAGCTTGAGACGAAACTTTGGTAAAGGTGGTGCTCCGAAGACGCTGTTACAATAAAGTGACACTCACATTGCGGATTATTTTGGTTTTTTATGTTACATACCTTCATACCATTTTGTGTTGCAGCAGGAGTACGACCTTGTCCTAATATTTTGTGAATACTTGCAGTTCCCCAAAATTGATTCCATTGTCTGGAAATCATACATTGAGAAACTCTCAACGCTTGGATAATGGATTGTGTTTGGCTCGCATGTAAACGACCGATAGTTCTCTATGTTAACCATCCACTGATAATTCAATTTATATCTGAAATGGGAGATTTTTTGCATATTTTCAAAAATTCGGAAGAACGCAGGAAAATAAATGCATTTGTGGAGAAAATGTTTACCACTATTTACAGAAATGTATTGAAATCTCAAAATTATGTAAAAAACCTGAAGATTGAAAATAATGATTTGGATACAGTATTGAGGGTACCAGGTAATCTCAAAATCCTGAAGAACCTCATGTCAAGGATTATCAGTTTTCTGCTAACTGTTTGAAAGTGCGAAGATGAGGAAGAAGGACAGTAATTAACTATTTCGAAGAAAGTGTTAGTTTGACGTATCGGTCAATGCAGGAATCGGCAATTCCAAAGACAGCAGTCGACCACAACAAATCTTGTCGATACTGCTACGTTCAGTGGTGGTAGGTGGTCGGCTGTTCGTAAGAAGTTCTCCAAATTACCGATTCATCTAAGTAATGATGTTGAGATATAGCATTCACTATTAAAAAACATTCAACGCATATCAACTGTTTTTAATCTCTTCGCAATGGAGAAATGTCGCAGATTGATGTTCATTCCAAATCTAAAATGCGTAGTTTTCTACACCACACACAAAGTTGGGAGTTTACAACTTTCCTCCCTCAGTTGCATATTCCCAACTTTGTGAACATTATAAATTTCTGTTTGAATATCTTCTATTTCAGTTTTGTTAAAGAAGTTATCGTTTATATAGTTGTTTCATACTGAACTCACAATATCCCCTATATGCTTCGTGTAGTGTCGATGTCGAAAAAATTATCTGTATTATCTACTACAAAATGTATCAACAAAGTACATCGCAAGCTAAAAATATTCTTGAAATTTGTTGTTATAAACAGGCAATAAAATGATTTTAAAAAGAATATCATGCATTAATAATAAAAAAATTAAACAATTAAATTTCCCACTATTATTGTTATTAACTAAAATCACATTACTACTGTGACGTATAAAGATTGTTCTTCTTATTATTAACTGGTCGCCTTTGGTGACCAATTGGCTCCCCAAGAGTAAGGCGTCTTAAAATTTTCAATTAAATACTTTATGTGCCTTGCTCTCTTTATAACTTCTTAGGCAAATATATTTAAACTTCGATAGTCACGTATCTTATATTATTACAGAAGCCTTACGATTATTTGTTCATTTCACTATATATCACTCTGATTCGCAATCAGCTGTCATGGAATTATGTGGAAAATATCAAATTTTATATTTGCTCCATAACATTACCCTTCATTTTAAACACGTGCTGAATATCATATTTTCCTCAGTTTAATTTGCAATAAGAGTTAATTTAATTATTCAGCTTGGGTTTTTGTCAAAGTGACGGCAATCACAATTACACTCTTAAAGTGCTCTTGCAGGTTAAATTCTTTCATTTTGTGAGAAATTAATTGGTGGAAAATATGGTTATAATATTTTTTTAAAAATTCAATAAAAATAAAAATTTAATTTATAGGTTGAAACATTGTCATCAATAAAGTCATTTTTAAGAGGAAATAAAAAAGTTTTATTCTGTAATATTTTCGGAAGTTATCGCAAAAAAATTCTAAATGTTAGCGAAATTTTTAATTAATTAAAATTTCCAAAAAGTCAGTCAAGATATACTTTTTAATCCTCCAAAATAAATATGTACATACTACCTGTGGT
This sequence comes from Argiope trifasciata, assembly GCA_026543055.1. Taxonomy (NCBI): domain Eukaryota; kingdom Metazoa; phylum Arthropoda; class Arachnida; order Araneae; family Araneidae; genus Argiope; species Argiope trifasciata. Next base: position 3,748,379 of record JAPMOQ010050981.1, read on the forward strand.
ATCTCTAGATAATATTTTCTTGTGTGAAAAGCACTAACACACGCATACACGTACACACACACACACATTCGTTCATATAGTCAAACACATATTCGTTTGATTATCAGCCTTGGATTAATTTCGGGCTTCGATTGGCTTGAAATAGATATATTTTTTTTTAAGTGGTGGATGAAAAGATCTAAAAAAAAGCACTTTTTAATAATAATATTGCTTTTTTTTGTATAAATCAGTCAGTTTTAAAGATTGATTTAGAAGATTGAATGATACAATAACCTTTTCTTAAAATATTAGTGAAAACATTTTGTTAAATAGGACTCACAGAGCATATTTAGTAAGAAAAAATATAAGTTAAAGTGTAATAAAAAAGTTATTCATCAATGCATTTTTTGACTCAAGCTACATAAAATGTAATTATTCACTTCATGCGTATTATGTAATTATTCACTTCACTGAAGTTGAATGCGTATCCTGTATAAATTCAAACATGTTTACCGTAAACAAAAAGCTGATTTATTGAATTAATGATATAGATATCACAAACTATCAGGGATTCCTTTGTTTGGCAGTTTTTATGAAAATATAACATTTAATATTTATTTCAACCAATTTAATCTCAATCATCAATTTAATTTCATTTCATCCAATTAGTGCTGAAAGTTACATTATTTTTCAATTTAATTTCAAGTTATATTTGATTTATTTTTTAATTTGAACTTCTGTCAATATGATGGCAACACTTTAATAAAAGCCATTTTTTTACTATTGCACGTTTATTATTTTTCGTTTATTGTAAAATTTTATTATTTTGTCCGAAATATATTGTTGGGAAAAATATGGTTAAAATATTTCTTTAAAAATAGAAGCTTAAGTTATATGTTAAAATACTGATACTATTAGAAAGCTAATTTTTTATCTTTAATTTGTTGTAAAAATCATGTTGTGCGATATTTTCGGAAGCTATAGCGGCAAAACGTCAAAATTTCACTTAATTTTCAATTAATTCAAATTTTAATTAAAAATTTGAAAAAAGCGCTCCAAGGTGAGCATTCTAGATCCCAAAGTATACATGTGCCAAATTTGGTAGCTGTAGGAAAAACGGTCTGGCCTGTAGAGCACCAACGCACATACAAACACACACACACACACATTGAGCTTTATTATAAGTATAGAAGAATAAAAAATTTAATTACGAAATTTATAAATAATCTTTTTCGAAAAAGAAAACAAAATTTGGAAATAGTTTTAAACCATCCCGTATCGTTCTGTCAATCAACAGGTATTGCTAAAAGATAAGATGTGTAAAATTCCGTTCAATTATTCGTATAAAATTTTTAACCAATCTAGATAAAAGGAAAATGATGTATAAATTGATGTTTTTACTAATTTGAACTTTTTTATTCAATGATAATTATTTTCAAACCTGAATTTTAAAGAATAATTTAACTTTTTGTTTAAAAACATTTCGCTTTTAAATATTTTTTTACTTTTCACTTGTTTTAAAAAGCTTGTAAATAGATTTGAAGCCAATTAAATTTAATTGCCATTTGAAACCTATTTTGCTGTACCAAATTTGTTGCACTATAATATGTCATCCCAAATAATTGAAAAATTCAATATATCACAAACACAAACATTTAAAAAATTTCAACAACAAACAGTAAAATATATTCATAGTTAAAATATATATATATATAGATATTGTTTAAAGTGGATTTACTTGGAATCATCAAATCTCTCCCTTTCTTTAAAATTAATAATAGCTGCCATCAGCGAAAACTCCATCCCTTCAACATCAATTTAGTAATGTCAATCACTTTTGATAAACTACATTTTATCACAAAATTTGCAAATAACATTTTCTAGTTTATATTATTACAGTAAGTATAGAGTATTCTGTCATGTTTACCATGCAAGCAAACATGAGAGATTAATCTCAACATAAATATAAGTAATTACATCTATGTATTTTTCGTGTGTGTGTTTGTGTATGTATGTATGCTCTGCAACTTCAGATTTTATCAACATATACAGAAAATGAGAAAGGATACTGTCAACTTTTGAACATACAAAATGTAAGAAACTACTTAATTAGTCAGAAATAAATCAAATTATTTGTCCCCCTCCCTTTTTTTTTTTTTGCAATTTGTGCTCCTTTGCCACTATTTTTTTAATTCTCTTTTTTTTATTTCAATACACCTTTTGACAATATTTATCTTGATTTTAAAGTAGTGATTTATTCATGCTATTGCAACGTTAATACAATTATTTAGTAATCTCAAAAACATACTGATAAAAAATCACTGATAAAACATTGTCAGCTTTCAAATGAAATATATATATATATATATATATATATATATATATATATAAATTGACAGGATTGTTGGAATGACTGGGAATGAAGATTCTGTTGTTGTTTTTGACCATAATGCACAGCGAAATAATGTTTATGAAATTTCTCTAAAAAATCAGGCATATTGAAGACATGATCATTGATGACAAATACAGGGGGGATTCATAAAACTTATTTACGTAATCAGATCAATGATAGGGGATGGGAGACTTGTTTATATTCTTCGAATTATTTTAAATATATAATTGCTTTCCTATTTTAAATGGATTCTCAGTTAGGAAGTGGGTCATTTGATTGTATATATAACAAATAAGCAAAATGGCGGAAATTTTTATTCCCAAGTTTCAATATAATTAACTACAAATAAAGTAAAGTAAAATCTTCTTTAGTGTATCTTAAGTAATAACTCTCCTTTAGATTTGCAGAAAAATCTCAAATATTTAATAACAAGACATAATAAGACCACATTGTTATTTTAACTTAAAAATATTATACTCAAATACTGAGTCGTTCTATTCTAGACTTAGTGGGTAGGAATCATTGAAGATATTCAAATTACAGATATATTAAGAGGAATCCTTTAATTGCCTCCACGTATTTTATTACAATTGGAGTAGTCACTTATCAATGAAATAAGCTTAATAAATACTATTTTATTTACATAAAAGTCTTTATAGAACAAAAACTGTTCTAGATTCGTTAGATTAGTTAGATGAAAAAAATTGTTATGATTTTATTTTGTATGAAGTTATTTTATTAAATTTATGTAATTTTCTATTAATAAAACTAAAAATAATCATGCTACTGATATAAAATTGCTCTATTTAATGTCTTCCTCAAGCCTTTGATAAGAAAGAACAAAGTATAACAACAACAATAAATTCGATATCTCTACTAGTTAAAAAACAGGAATGATTAGATTTGAAGAATAAATCATCCTTTTCAAAATTGTGCGAGGATTACTGGAAACGATTCTTAGTAATTTTTCATTGAAGTTAAATAACAAAAATGACTTATTTTTTTAATAAAAATTCAAAGCAATAACCTTTTTTATTGTGCTAAAATTGTTTTCAGAGAATTGTGATGTATATTAATATATATCCATATTTCTATCGAAAATAATAATTTGGCATGTTGTACTAAAGTTATTTTTAGCAATGTCATTAGCATCCATCAGACTTTATCTCAAACAGAAAATGGCTAAGGAACAGCAATTTTGATGTTTGGTGGAAATTTTTTTCCCTCGTGCTCCGCTGAATACTAAAACTATGAAATTACTCCATCAACTCACGCTTGGAAACCCTCGTCACACCACTGAGCAAAATGATGATTTTAAACGATCTATTAAATTTTTCTGTTTGTAAAAAAGTCTTTGTTGGATTCTTTAATAGTTATTCAAAAGCATATTTTGTTAAGAAGGTGAAAAATGTTTTGAAGATTAGCAGCTTTTTTTTTTTTCTTTTTCTTGTACATTCAAAATAATGAAATCGTTTGGTAGTACAACGACTCACAAATTGCAATCAAAACTAAATTTTGACAGAGAATTTGCTGATGATTATTAACATACTTCTTGTTTTAAAATTTGTTTTAGTAACTTTTAAACATTTGAAGCATTAAGAACATTTTGCTTTATTTTTGTTTTTTCAAACCTTGAATCATACAGAGTATTTACTTTTAAAAGTTCGTAACGCATCAAATGCATATTTTCCAGCATATTGCTGAGAAATACTAAATTTTTTAGAAAAATTAATTGAAATAAAAAATACCTAAATAATTCACTAATGGAAATTCAATAAATGACATTGAAATATAATATATCCAACAAATGCCCTACAAAAAAGTACTCCCTAGCAGAAAATCAAAGGTTAGCTGAAGTTACTGATAAAAACATAATATGAACCAAAAAAATGTCGATTAAATGAAAAGGATATATTTTCCTCATTTTGTCAAAACGTCCATAAACTGAGGTGAAACTTTTTTCACTGACCACCGGATCCATTAAATTTTAGATTTTTTAACCCAAAGAATATACAGCCTATAATCGAGCAGATCTAGTGTGGTGAAATGACTTTTAATCCGTAATATATATATATAT
>JAPMOQ010050981.1:3753226-3769460 GCA_026543055.1 Argiope trifasciata
TAAAATTTAAACTCGATCTCTCAAAGGTTGACTACCTATAAGTCTGTGTTTTCGCGTATTCGCATGCATGTAAACGCAATAATTTATTAACGCAATGGTTTAAATCAATTAAATTCTGTCTGTAGTCTTGAATAAAATTTGGTTTGAATCGGTCAGACATAAAAAAAAGCTTCCAAAATACGCATTCACATGATAGATTCAGTGAAAATGCTTGACTCATACCAAATATCGAATATTGTCCGCCAAGCAAAGCATTATTACTCGATGTTCATAGTTTTATGCAAGGGTAGAGAGACCTTTATAGGACAGTATGCAAGAAAGTTTAAGATGACAATTCCAGCTGGTTGTTTTGCAATGTATATTAATAATTGGAATTCTGCTTTTGACCTTCCTAGGATCTGAAGATTCCAGCTTCAAAATTCTCTTCCTTGCAAAGATCCAATGAGCATAAAGGTCTAATGCGCTTTCATTTTCAATTCGAAAGCAATCTGACTGTTTTAAGATGAATGGTTGTAATTAAAATATCCTCTCTGATTCCATTCATTTGGCAATGGTTAGGTAACGTAAATGACCCCCACGAGTTCTTTGGGAGTCAAGTACAAAATTGCCTTCCAATGATTCCTAATGAGCCATAAATATAATGAAATTAAATTTAAATGACTACTAGTTTAGTAGTCATATGAAATTCGACATAATAAATCAAGAATTAAAAAATGATAATTAGCTGAATCAAATATCTTTAATTCGAAATCGTTGTTATTCAATAATGTTAACATAAAATTTTAAATATCATTCTATAATTTGAATTTATTTCTATTAGTTTTGAAATCAAATTCATAATTTGAAAGAAAAACAATTCCCCAAGTTGTTTTTGTTATTCAAGTACATCTATACCCTGTGCCTTCGAAAAATTTTAAGGATTTTAATTCATTAGTGAACTTATCTCTTGCAGTAAAATAAAATTCAATAAGAACTACTCACTTAAAGAAAGTGCAAACGCAGTGACTTTAATGGCACAATTTATTTGAAACATTTTATGCGTTATTATGGCATTCAATTCTTTATCCAGACTGTTTATCAAAATTAATCTCAAATTAATTTGTTGATTACATATTATTTATTAAAACTTTAAAATACCGAAAAAATTTTCACCGTTAGCTTTGGTTAAAACCATTTCTTTCAGATCAAGTTCTATAAACTCAAATTTTAGGAAAATCGAATTTGTATAATGGTTTCGTCAACTTCGAATTATTCAAATTCTGTTGTATTTTGGATTATCATATTATAAAATCATTTTTCTTCCCGGTATTTTAGTTATAATGACAGTCACGATATTATTCAAACAGAAATTTTGAAATGATCTATATTAAATATATATATGGTTATAATCAAAACGTGCAAAGAGTAATGTTTATTTTATTCATCATCAGTGTTATGATTTACAAATTTTGGTTTAAGAACAGTCTCTGTCCTTCAAGATATTTGACTTTGTCATTTTAGATTACACAGTTAGATAAACAAAGATTAGACAACTTCAAAATTCTGAAATTGTTTACATTAAATATCCTTATGATTATAGACAAAATGCACAAAGAAAAATAGATGTTCTGTTTATCATCATCACCATAACATGATGATAACACGTTTTGATCTAAATACTTCTGTGAGAGTATGTATTTTATTTCATTTCATTCATCATATTTTCATTATATTGATAAAAAACAGCACAAAAAATAACCATCCTCAGGTAGTTTTTTTAATATGCAGCTTACCAATTTTCTTCAAAGAAAATTTCATATTTTTGATTAGCTAGTTTCTTTACTATTTGTTAGCAGACAGTCACAACACTCAGAAAAATCCTTAACGTATTTGGGCAAACTTAAATAACAATAATGATAATTCAACGATTCAGAATATTTATTATATACATCAAATTTCAAAAACCAAAAAGTGCAATCATTTTCCGCTATACATTATATTTTATGTATGGTAAAATGGAATATCGAGTTGCTAACACTTCTGACATCTTTAAGATCAGCAGTTTGTTAAAATTAAAATCTTCTCGGAAAAATAATAATAGAAATCGATGCAACATGGCTATTTGCAAAAATAATTTGTAAATAGGCCTCATTTTTATTTTGCATGTATATGTATAAGAAATATAGAGAAAATATTATAATTTTCAAATTCTAATCCTAGATTTTAACGAATCGTAATGGTTTTCCTCGTTAAGTTCAAAAAACAAATTTCTAGCATTGTATCTGCCTATCTGTGAAAACGATAATGCTAAAACGCCTTGAAGGGGAAATTTCTAATATGAAGCTAAATATGTAGAATTCTATCAAGTTTTGAACAATATCCATTCAGATGATATCTGCCTGTCTGGTTGTCCGAGTTCAATCGAACTAAATACTTACAAAGCGTAAAGGGCTGGATAGATGCAAATTTTAAACTAAATCTGTCACAAAGTTGTTCGTCTATCGGCCTATACTGTCGCTTGAATGTAATTTATTTTCTCATAAATGCAATGGCTTAAATTAATGAAATTATGTATGTAATCTTATTGCGAATCAATCAAAGAGTTGCCCAGCTGTATTTTCGCATGAATGTAAATGATTAACTCATAAACAAAATGACTGAAATCAATGAAATTCGGTATGTAATATTACTACAACAGTAATTCTGTGTCAGGTTTTGGTTTCAGTTTTTTGAAAATACAAATTCGTAAGGTAGGTTCATTAAAATACAAGATTCCTGCAAAATATATTTATTTCGTAAATATTGTTCGTTAATGGCATGCACGACATTTGTGATCTTATCCGAGTACCATAGTTTTATATCGGATGAAGGAGACATGAATTTTGTGGAAAAATACTCACGAAAGTTTTTAGAAGACCACTCCCGCTAGTTTCTTTTAGTATAACAATGATCAAAAGTAAAATGAGGAAATAATTCAGAAGGGATTAACAAAGATACTACACAAACTATAGAAATAATCTTTTTCTGCATGCGTACGAAAGCACAGTATATTTTTTGCATTTGCATACGCTATCAGCATCAGCTCAAAACTTGTATCCCATTTGAAAATGGTGACCATCAAAAGTTCTTTTCCTTGGATTTTTCCATTCAACAGTATTAAACATTTTGTATTTTCATCATTTAATAAACAGGGTAAAGTATATATTTTGAAAGTCTTTACATTGGCCACCAAAATTTGGTTTGTTATAACAATTTTAGTGCCAAAATCATGTATTAAATTCCACTTACCTCACATACAGAAAGACTGTATATATCAGTATGTATGTCTCTATATAAAACTTTGTGTGTCACACAAAGAAAAAAGTTTTGGTATATCCTTTGTTTAATTCAAAGTTTGGCACAGATTATGATTTTAGATTAAAGACAACATACTGAAATCCACCTTTGTAGTTTATTTATTTATTTATTTATTATTTTTCATCATCCCATTCACACTTACAGCTGACAGATTATATAGTCAATAGTTGATGGTACCTGATGTATTAACCACATGCCAAACATTTTTCGTCTATCTTGTGCATTAAGTTATTGAACTTACTCTCAGATAAGCGCAGTCTTGAAGAACAAAAAATCTCTTTGAAATTTTATTTTTAATCAGATCTTAATCTAATTAATGATGAAAATTCTTCAAAATTTTGTAATTCTAATAAATTGTAATTTTTAAAAAATGTTTCAGCTACACAGTTTCCAATTCACCCGTCTACAAGAAACCACTTTCAGAGGATTCCCCCCCCCCCTTTCATTCGACTTTAGTTCAGGCAATGATTCCAAAGTCATTACACAAAACAACCAACAAGTATCAACTGTTGTAATCCGATACAACGTGAACCCTCAATTAAAAGAACAACAAAACTTCCAAAATAATGAGTGTTCGGGCGATAATGCTGCTATAAATACCACATCACGAATTGCGCCCATTTTTACACTATGTAACATTTTTGCCTCTTTTGTTTTAACACATGATTCTTCTACATTCGTCAAATTGCCCTAAATTGTGCCGATCCTCGACCACTCTACCGGTTATCTGGCCAAGGCGGTGCTTTTTTTCTTTTTTCCTCTAAGAAAAAATAATCACAGAAGGCACCACCCTGGTAAAAAAGGAGGAGGGAACCTGACTTTTCCTCCGCCAAGAAACAAAATGACTCTAATTCGGTAATGACAGCGAGCACCCTCGGTGCCATTTGATATGGTAATGCCCCGCGATTACTGCCTGTATCGCATCGCTCAAAAACTGGCACGCTGCAATAACCCGAGCATTCGCTGCAAGAATTCGCTGAGGTTCTAATAGTTTCCAAGTAGTCTTGTAATGACATAGGGATAATTTTCCGCCGAAGAAACGTATTATCAGTTAAATGCTAGGAATAAATCGCTCGGTTGTTTGAGAAGTGAGAGTGATTAGTTGAAAAGGGGGGAGAGGAAAAAGAAAGTACGATTTATTGTTTTTCTTTTGTTGGTGGTGGTATTTTTTTTTTTTTACTTGAATTGTCTTATGAGAAACAGGGAACCCCTTACCCCTATGTTTGTCTACACTTTAATTGCTATTCTGGATGTAAGCTAAACATTGGTTTTGTGTGAATATACAACGAAGTGCACGCAAGCTATTGGTTTCTGCTATGTGGTAAAGATTTCTAAACTTTTTAAATGTATCTCCCTTAGTCATTTTGTAAAAAATACAAAGTATCAAAAGAAAAAAAAACTTAGAAATATCAAAAAATACGGTTTCTAAGTTTTAATTAGTTTCCAGATTTTGGATCTTCTCAAGTCGCCTGAAAAAAAAAATTTTTAGAATTCTGCTTATATTTGTCTTTATAGATAGATAAATATACAGACATATCTTGCAACTCGGAAACAATATGTGTGTGTGCGTGTGTAAGGTTTTGCTTCCGAAGTTAATGAGATAAAACGCGATTTTACTATACACGCGAAAATAAAAAGTTTTATTTTTTATAACTATTATATCCTTTTTGTTTCTGCTCTCATTATGATGAGCCATCTCTTTATTATTATTATTTTTTTGGAACATGCATGGTTGCCATCGGATAATATTTTGCTGGGGATACATCGAATGATAAAACAAAATTGCTGATGACACATCTCATAAAATTTTGAGGTCATACTGGGGCCTCAAAATTTATAACATTATCCAAATACGAATACGTTCGGTTCACATCCAATAGCAACAAGGCAATTATTGGGCTAACCAATTCAAATAATACATTAAACTAGCTGCATTAATTGTTTTTTTATTCAAATGGCCAATTCATATGTAGGTAAGAATGAAAAATATTCATATCTCGTTAGTATGTCATTCGTATCTAAATATTTTCTCCCCCATTCTCCTCCCAAAAAAGCAAGCTTTTACTATTAATTTTTTTCTTTTAAATAAAAAATTTTCTGAGAGAGTTTGTCTCGAATTTCAGTCAGAATATTATAATTCAAAATGGTTAAGTGAGGCATTCGAAATTCGATACCATCCAAAATTATAAAACAGAATTTTCTTCTACAGAATTTTTTCTTTATATAAAAATTTTTTAGTTTGCCTGTTATAAGGAAAGACAGGGGATTTGGTGATACGAAGTAATCCATAATGAACTATTGCTTTCTATTATATTAAAAAGTATTTTTATTAAAATTGAAAGACATCGAATTTCTACCTTAACTAATGAGAAAGTTGAATTTGATGCATTTTAAGGAGCTTGTTAATATAGGGCTCGAATTTTTTTTTTAAACAATCATAAGTCGCTGCGTTCAGTAACATGAAGCCAATTTCTCTTTTTCGTTACCAATATTGCTACAGCACTAAATCCATGTTCTGCTAAATATGAAGATGGGAATGCTATCAGAAGTCGTTGAAAAATCGACCATAATCCTGAATACAGTTGTGAATTCGACTTCTGCAGCTAAAACTCTTGGTAGCCATTGAGAAAAACTGCTTGAATTTAGTTTCCAATTACTCATTTGTTATCAGTTCTATTAATTATTCTTCTAGCTGAAATTATCCTGGTGTGTTGATTTTGGAAAAAAGATCCAAAACTCAGTCTGGTTTAAAATGTCCTGAAGTCATTCCTTGATGTCATTGTAGATTACATTTGATTAATCTTCTCATGCCCCTCCGTGCCATATCAACTCCCCCTAATTTTCTCTGGGTCTTTTATGCCGCCCCCCTGAAAGCTTCAAACGCCCACAAGGGGGCGTTATCGCCCACGTTGGGAACCTATGCTCTAGATGGATGAAATTTCACATGTGGATTTCATATGTTATTACTTGTTACACAAAATCAAATGTATAAAATTCTTCCGAATTTTGAAAGAGAATTCCATGCAGAGACATTTATGCAGTCATGTTTCATCCTATAATTAGAATACATGACTTCATAAATTTGGATGGGATAGCAAAATTTGATAGACAGTTTTAGCATCTAAAAAATAATTTCAACCAAATTTTTAAATAAATCGGTAAAATATATGACTGTTTGTCGGTCTGCAATTTCGTATGCATGTAAATACAACACAACTTAAAATTCAAAAACTCAATATTTTAAATAAATAAAATTTACGATGAAATCACAGGAAAACAGTTACAATTATATGTCAAATTTTGGATTCAATTAGTCAAGAAAAAAGGTGTCCAAAATATAAATTCAATATTCTGCTATATTAACTACATTCCACTGATTAATCACCGAAGAAACAAAAATGCTAAAGATCACATCATAAATTTAGTAAAACTCAGGGCTCATGCAGTGCCCAGCAGCTTATAATTATTATTGTCAATATTACCTTAATTACTATTGTTTTCTAGGTATACATATGTATGGTTTCGATTTGATTTGTTGCATGTATTGTCTAAATATTCAGCTTCCTATCTAAAATTTATGACGAATCCCGATATTTAGAAAAGGTATATGGTACGATGACGACATGCTCGAAATCCGTGCTAATGAATTGAAAGATATCCAGCACTGAAGTTTTTTAATGTATACAGTATCAACAGAAACAGTGAAAAAAGTTCAGTCTGCTTCGTTTTACACATAAATTTGAATTTAATCAAACAAATGAAATCTTGACCGGCGACAATTAAACTGAAATCAGTTAGGTAAAAGTAGCAAAGAATCTAATGTATTACTGTTTTTACATCGGTTTAGCAAATGAACCATGCATTTTTTTAAATCTTTTGTTGCTACACTTTTAAATTTGAATTTAAATTGAGCAATTGATTTCTGTTGTTGCATTTAAATTTTTTTAGCCGTTGTCTTTTTTTCAGATCTTAAAGTAGGTAAATTTTTAATAATAAATAAATAAAAGAACGTTGAACTATTATTAGTTGCAAAATGATGTAAAGAAACAATTCTTTAAAGAATTTCAGAAAGTAGGTAAACCAAAACTTTATTCTTTTAATTATTATTTACAGAAATTATAAAATCTGAGAAATTCTATTACTTAAAAAAAATTAATTACATACCTTTGTGAAAAATTCTCATTATTTTTAAAAGAAAACCATTTTTTTAAGAATTTGAAAAATTATAAATACTGGCAATTAAAATTTTTATAACCATTTGTTTATGTCCCTGGAGGTACTAAAATAAAATTACTTTTTCTGCAGTAAAATAGATAGTGGTGTTTACTAAAGGGCAATAATTTTTTGTTTCTATTTCAGATTTAACGATTTGAAAAAATCTTTAAAATAACTGTGCCTATTCAGAAAGAGATATCCAAGTATATTTGATTGTTGAATCTTGTGACTTTTAACGTGAATAAATAAGAAATAATTAAAAAAATGCTAGAAAGGAATGCTATTACGTAATTATTGTTAAAAATATGAAATGATGCATTGATTGTTAAATAGTTGGTGGGAAATGCAAACATAATTTTAAATAATCTGATTTTGATTTTGATTACATCTATATTTAATAATTTTGTAATGTTTTTATTTACTGACAACAATCAGTGCTATCCAAACTTAAAGTAAAAGTACTTTTCTACCCAGGTGGGGTTTAATGGACTTTTTGTTCCTCATTATTTATGTTTAATAACTTTTTATACAAAATACGATTTTTCTTCTTTATATTTAATGTGACATATCTGCATAAAATCTGATTGCAAAATCTTAGAACAAATATTTCTCCTTATTGTTTCCAATTTTAACTCTAGTGGGTGATTCCTTAAGGTAATTTCATAAAAATGTGGATTTCAAGGTAATGCATACTTTTTATATTGTTTGGCAACGGAATCTAAAAGCCTTCGTGTTTTTGAGCATGCATAAGGATGGGTTTAATTCGTCAAAATAGTGCTGCGAGGAAAGATAAATGGAGAGGATGTTTACACTTAAGAATAACATAAACTCATATTACTCGCAGACTGAATTAAAATAATATGGTCAGAAACAATGCGATATTCACATACAAGTGAACAAAAATTAACAAAAAAGCATCTGATAGCGCGAAAATCAAAGTCAAAGAATGACGAAGAATTCCGGAAATGCGCTCATCCTTCCGCTTCTCTCCCTTTAATGAGATAGAATCATCGAAAAGTGATGGCCTCAGTATACTGAAACGAGCAGTAACTTTTGCTTAATTTGTTTTATATAGTGTTGATTTAATTACCATTAGATCATCTTATTTTAAGATGAAAGTTTTAAAGTTACTACAGGAAAATCAATAAAGCTACAAGGCAAAGTTAAAATGCTTTCCTCGTTTATTTTTTGAACAACAATGTTTATAAAAATGATATCAGAAGATTTTTTTTAAAAAACACCTATCTTTGTAAGACATTTATATTTCTTTTATATATTTAAGCTTTTTATTTGAAGCTTATAAACCATACAGATGCATCAAATAGCTTTTTGTTTACAATTTATTTGAATTATATTTTGTGCGTACATGTCTCAAATTCGTTAATTGATTCAAACCCTTTTTTGTATTTAAATATGTATTCACGTTGAAATAATAATCAATTTAAAAACAACTTTTTCATTTGCTCTTTCAAATACCTCTAATGTCTCTTTTACGTTCTAGGATGGATTGAATTAAATGTCCCAAATAAAATGTTCCATATAATTATAAGTTTGATAAAATGATTGTAGGCCAAAATTAAGGGTTTATAGTTTCTTTAAATAACTTTTATTATGTTAGTTACTCATCTAGTCACAAATTTAGAAATATGTGATTTTAATAAGTAAGAAAGTTAAAAGCAATCAGTTAAAGAAACAAAATATCTTTTATCCAATAGCTTTTAATATCGATTGAAATAAATTTTTAAAATAGCATTTGACCTCTAATAATGGATAACTAAGTAATTTAATAAATTAATAAGCGTAATTAAAATTTGAAAATTAGCAATATTATTGAGTAAGTGCTTGTAATTTTAAAAAAGCGAGTAATCGTAATAACTTTAAGTAATTGCCATTTTTTAAAGAATTGTAGTTATAATTTAAGAATTAAAATTTAAAAAGCAAAAAGTAAATTTTTTAGTAGATGTAGCTGTAATTTAGGAATTACTAACATAAATAAGTGATTGCAATTAATTTTCTTAGTAAATTTATTCGTAATCTATAAATTTATAACTTAAATAAGTAATTAAATGCAGTTTTAATTTATGAATTTCTAACTTAAATAAGTAATCAAATGCAATTGTAATTTATGAATACCTAACTTAAATAAGTAATTGAAATTAATTTTGTGAGTAATTGTATTGGCAACGTATGAAATTGTAAGTAATTGCAATTGCAATTTATGAAATTCTTAGTAATTGCAGATGCAATTTTTGAAATTGTAATTAATAAATTATTGCTGCCATTTACAAAATTGTAATATCAGTTATCCAGTACTAAAGAATCTTTTCCTCTTTCCAGCTGTGGTTGCCATGGAATCACATGCGTAGTTTTTCTAGAACTTCAGATTTGTTATGTCTAATTAGAGATGTAATGATAAATATCTGTCTGCTCAAGTTGGCTTTCGTGTTCGTCAATAAATCCTATTGTGGGTTCAATGATATGTTTCTTGAGAGTTAAAAAACAGATTTTAGATACTAAATAATAGATAATTAAAACCACTGAACCACATAATAGATTTATAATGGAGCTATTGCATTTAGAACTATATGGTGAAAACTCTGGCTCCATAGACATCAGCATCAATAAATAAGTAATTGTAAGCAAGCAATAATTGCAATTTAATCTAAAGGATAATTAATTTAAAAGTCAAATTTTCATTTACGCTTTGAAATATCTCGAGTTTCTTCTACATTCCTATGAGAATTAAATTAAACATCCCAAAGAGAATGTGTTATTTCATTAAGACGCTGAATAAGATAGCTGATCGAACATGTAAATAGAAGAAGAGGGGAAAAAACCTGATTTTTGCATTTTTGATTGGACTGCTCAGTAAAACATTTATTCTCCAACAAAAAGAAAATTAACATTCGTAAGACATTTTCTAAGTACCATTCACTTCCTTTTCTGCCATGAGATATAAGGTATGAGCATATAAGGCTTTAATGGAAGATAAATTAGAATTTAACCAACTGCATATTTATCAAACCTTCAAATCATTTTTCATATCTAATAATTTTTTTAAGTTAAAATTATATTAGAAAAACAGCAGTGGCCATATTGGAATCCAGAAAAATAAAATTGGAATCTAATTGAACATAATGTTCGAAACATGACTGAAGATTACAAAGCATGGATATCTGATTATCTATTCGCGATCAGACTAATTTTATGATTCATGTTCTGGGACCGGTATATCTTCAGGATCGACACAGAGTTTCTACACTGAATATTCCATAGTATCATTCCAAAAATTGCTTCACGAACTTCTAAGTGACTTTATATTTGAGAAGAGAATAAATAAAATACTATAGAATGTTCATATAGAAGTAACTGAATAAGATATTCCCTCGTGCACAGCAATTTTGCTTATTACATTAAATAATCTACGATCTTAGAATTGTTTGAGATGTGAATTCTACTTGTTTGATCTTTCTATTTTTTTATGTAAGTAATCAGCTCAAACAAATTAAGAGAAAGAAAAATGACAAAATGCTCACCTGATTATAACTTTCTCTTATATGATGTGTGCAAAGAGAATATCTTGGAGATTTGATTTTATAAATATCCATGTTTTAAATCTCCAAAATTGCAGTTTGGGGGAAGGGGGAAATTAAATTTAGTTATTTGACAGGATAACTCAAAAAGACAATAAGTTTGAATGGTGAAATTTGATAGTATTTTTTGTATCCAGTTGTATGTAAATATCTCAAAAACAAATCGTTCTGAAATCGAGTTGGCATAGGGAATTCGGCTTTCAAAAATACTAACATTAATTTTGCGTTTATTATTTTTTTTTCGTGAATGAAGGTTACATACAATAAACGCTGAAATTATCAAAAAGTTTCAAAGCCAAGATTTTTAAGGAATCCCTGTAATTTTTGATGATTTCCCTATATTTAGGGAAAAAATCGAATAAGTTCATAATTAATAGAAATTGACAATTAATAGAAAGTGACAAACATTCTGTTCTTTAGAATTGTGTATCACATTATGGGTCAAATTTGACAAAGGCTGATTGCTTTTTCGGCTACCTGTATAAGCAGTAACGCATAAAAAAATTAAAAAAGAAAGACCTTCTAATAAATAATGTTAAATTTTAGATCCCTACCAACTAATAAACCAAAAGAATCCATATAATTATTCAGAATACGAATTAAATCTATGAATAACACAGAAAACTTTAGAGCCTTTATGAGAATTTCAGACAATAATACTAAAGAAATCAATTTATGTTTAAGCAGACTATGTATGTTTCCTATTAAAAAAACTATGTAAGCGTTTTATTCGCTTTGTGATAATAGATAGCGAATCACTGATCCACGATACTTGAGGCTTGCTTTTCTAGTATTGTTTGAAATATTTAATGAAATTTATTATTATATAGTAGTAAGTATTTATATTGATTGTCCTTGAACAGTATGATAATGACAAAAAAAGTTTTTTGTATTAATTAAAGTAAAGCTTTAATTAATATAAAATTAACATCAAATGAGTTTAAAATAATATTATTTATTAATTCTACTTTAAATACAAGTTTGTGGCAATACTAGTGAATGATTATCAGTTTGTTTATTTTTTTCGAATAGTTTTTCGTTTCTCGTCCTGAATACCTAAGAAATACACCTGTTAAGCCTGCATTGCTTTTAAAAAAGTAATGGTAGAGAGATTCAAATGAAGACGAAATGCGAAAAAACACCGAATGAGGAGACATGCGTGATTCATGAACGATGTCGAGGTTTGCGAGTAAAAGTGAGCAGGGACGAGAATTTATATAAAAAAAAATTCTTATAAAGATTTTTAGACTCATAGATTATTAGACTTATAAAGAAATTTTTCACAAATATCATTTATATTTAAAAGAGCTTATTAAAAACAACAGTTATTGTTTACAGACTTATTACTAGATTACAGTATATCAGAATAATATTTTTTCATTCATTAATTATAAAAAATGTAAAATCAATAACAAATAATGATTCAACTATTTCTTGAATATAATTACTGATCTTTGGCAATCATTTGTTTACCAAGAATTTAAAAATTCTAGTTTCCACATTTATTTTCAATACTTCTATTTGTGATAGATATTTAATATTTAATCCGTGCCATCCTTGAAGTTTTATATTTGGTTTATTCACTGTCCCCATGCACTTTCATAACTATGTGAGATGCAATTGTGATCAGTGATGGGGCTTAAGTAAAGAAGTTTCAAATCTCGGTGCCATTAGATATTTTTTTTTGTTAACAATAACAAGAGTTTAAGGCTCAGGGTAAATGCCATTACCGCTGAGGTCCGTGCCTACCACGCGAATCCCCGTTTTACGGAGCTGGATGTTTACAACAGGAAGTAAACAACAGGCGGGAGAGCCATCTATACGCATTCCGTAACAATGTCAGCTCAACCGACGTTACTCAGGCATAAACTGCTTGTGTCTTTATTATGTAATTGTGCATGCTCTAATGAAATGAAGTAATTTTGTATTTTTCTTCATACTTTTTTCAATGGATTCCAAAATTAAATTGACCTTGAATTTAACTGTCCTTCTCGCATTCAGAGGATGGTATCAAAGCACGGATGAATTTTTTAAATATTTCTACAGTGTTATCGATAACTTATGATGTAATAAAGGCGGAAGGGATGAAAATTCTTTCAATTCAATAATCTGCTGTTAAATTGAAAAAAAATAAATTGCATTATATATCATATATTATAATTGCATCATGTATATACATAGTGCAACATAGATAAAATTACATAGCAATGCATAAGTAAGTTTATAGTATCCCCTATTTTTCATAATTTACTGCATAGTTCAAGGGGTTTTGTTTAAAAATTTTATATTAAAAAAAATATTTACTTTAACATGAAAATAAAACATCAAGCCACAAAGGTATTTTTATATGAAAAGTAATGGCTTTTAGAAATGGACAAACAATAAATATTTTTCTCATAGCTGAATTCCAAAAACGCGACATTTAGAAATGAGAATCTAAAACAAATAAACAATTACTTCTTACAAATCAAACTGCATAGTCTTTAAGATTTAAAAACTTTTAAAACTATTTTTTTCTGTTAATTTATGGTACACCCGATTTTCAAACTCATAGATAAACGAAAACATCCAAAAAATACAAAGAAGATTCACTCATTCAAAACAGAGATTGCAATTTCTTTTTACTTGTAGCATCTAGTGGTTAAAAAAACACTAGTATTTTTAGCGCATATTTGTATTGTTGAATCACAAGTAAAATTAAAAAAAAAAAAAAAAAAAAAAAAAAAAAAAACTTATGAGTTTATAATAAAAAATACTCGAGTCCTTTCTTCTCGAGTAAAAGCAAAGAATAAAAGATTAGTCTCAATGCTGATGAAACAATGCAAATTATTTAAATTATAACGAATGAAGAGTATTATTATAAACTATATTCAAGAAAAAATTTTACAGAATTGTTAAAAACAAGGAGCAATTGCTCTACAACTAAGTATCATTAAAATTATATTATATTAATTTTAAACGAAATGATTTTTTTAAAAAAAAAGGAAATATGCTAGGAATGAAAATAAAGTTCATTTTATAACAATAAAAGTAAAAAATATTATTAGATGTTATACTTAAGAATTTATTCTCAAATTTTTCGGAAATTGAAGACAAAATACCATAATATCAATAATAAATATATGTTTTTAAGTCCCTGTGAAAGAAAAAAAAAGAAAGAAAAGAAATGTTTTTAGAGTGTACAAAGATTTGATAAAATAATACAATCTAATTGAATTTTATAATAAAAATTAAAATTATCGTAGAGAATCATATTTGAAATTATTTTATAAAGCTAATTAGTTTTAAGTCAACATTGTGCAACTAAATAAGTTTCCATATATTTAATATTAAATGAAATTGTCACAGAAATACAAAAGTGTACTTTGCAGAAATTTTAGTAAATATTTTTTTAAACTCTGTAAAGTTGTATTTTCAGTCCTCAAAATATACCATATTTGGTAGCTCTAAAGCCTCTATATAGATTTCGTATAAGGCATCTACAGATACACATGCATTCATTTTTATTATTAACACTTTCACGTTCGCTGATACCAACATGGAGCCAAGCGGTCATTTCTTGCCAGTGACATCAGCACGATGTCGTTGATATGTCACCACCAGACATCATGTATGCTTTTCACATGATCACGTATATATCACGTATGCTATTCACATTAAATAAAAAAAGTCTCCAATTTAATATGTAAAACTTCCAAAGTTACGTTACATTTAGAAGATTGTTTTGCTACTAATCATAAAAAAAAGAAACATTAAATAAATGCAGAGTTTTGTTAAAATAGAGTTAATTTTTTCAGACAAATTTGATTCAAACAATAGTTAATTAAACTAAAATATATTTAAAGTTTCACCTTTTCTTGTATCTAGATAAATGACATTTATCAATATATATTATTTCATAAAATACGCTTAAATTTTATTATTTATAATTAATTATATGCTTTATATCTGAACTATCTTATGATCTGCTTTGTAATAAATTCCGGCGACAAAGAAAAAAAAATATTTTGTAAACTGTGTGGATTAGAATATGCTATAGGAGTTACTGTCAAATTCATCAGTATGTTAAAAACAAACCTGCCCGGATTTTTTTTAAATTTATTTATTTGAATTGAGATTGTAGTAAATTGTGATTTCATCATGTCACTGATATTTTTTCTAATGTCTTTTTTGTGACTGTGCAGCAGCAACTGTATGAATATGTATAGGTTATTATATGTTGTAAGACTTACTTTCGGATTCAGCTGTATATGAAAAACAAAGCTGCTTTTTCGGGGGGGAGGAGGGAGGTGAAATTGATGTTTTAATAAATCGTGATTTCATCATATGATACTGATATTTTTTTCTCTGGAAACAAATATCATTCTTGAAGTAAGCGCATCTATAAACATGGATTCTTTTATTCTAATGTTGTTGATATTACCTCTATCATAATAAATAGAAATAATGACAAAGTAATCCGACAACCATTAAATGCAAAGATGAAGTGCAAAATCTAATTTTATATGCCGCGTGACAGCATTATTAAGATTATATTTCAAGCAGGCATGCAGAAATGCATTCTTTTCCTTCAGTTATATACATAAACAGCTTCTGATGCTGCGGATGAGGAAAATTAAACACAAAATACTCAAAGCAGATGTCACAATTAATCAATTAACACTTGAATCGTTAATAGCCTTAAACGCATACCAAGTTAAGCGACTAAGTAATTTATTCTTTAGTTCGTATTTTTCCCACATATGAAGATCGGAAATTATAAAATGAAAAGTGATTTAAGTCAATACAGGTTATTGGGAACAGGATACTGTAAATTAGACAGCTGCAATAAAGGGGAAAAAAACCAAATTAGAAACCTCATTTCAGATTTTTTTTTAATTCTTTCACAAAATATTTATAGTTAAAAATCGATTTGTATATCAGCAAAATATATCTGCCATCATATTCAAGGCGTTTTTTGTTCAATGGTAACTACTTTACAATATTCAATTCCTTGTCCAACTATTGGATATTAAAAAAAAAAGTTCCTACCTTTGTTATAAAGAGCTCGATTTTTTTTTTTTTTTTTTTTTTTTTTTTTTTTTTTTTTT
>JAPMOQ010050981.1:3769860-3792360 GCA_026543055.1 Argiope trifasciata
AAAATTGGAGCGAAGTCAAACAAGGGGTTGACCATCTGTCGGTCTGTACTTTTAGAAACATGTAAATGCAATATAAATACTTAAGTGACTCAATATACTTGATATACTTAAGCAGTGTATCAAAGTATCATATATATACATATATATATCAAATCTGGTATATAAAATCTGGTGCAGAAATTTGCAACTTTTTTTGGAGTTGTATGTCAAATTTTTGTTTTAATCGGTTTGGAAGAATGTATCTGGAACCCGAATTCAATTTTTGGATACTTTTGACAGCATGCTAGGAAATAATAGTCAAAAACAATCTCCAAGAATCACAGACTATGTAAGAATGCTAGATTCGGGCCAAAAATCAATATTTATTATTATGTACCAATGTCTTGCAAAGAGTTTTATGGGATAATATCTACTTTAGAAAGCATGCGAGAAAGTTTAGCGATGACCAATCCCACTGATTTATTAAAAATGAATAAAAATTAAATGATTTTCTTAATAATTTGTGAACATGAAGTTGCACAAATGCCATTTTTTGAAATAATTTTAAATACGGAAGATTAAACTTTTCAGTAATACCAATTTTTTCTGTAATATTTTCTGTTTTTTTTTAATAAATTAAGTATTTTAAATTTTCTTCAACATTAATTTTCGTTATTTTAGTTACTGAACTGATACTTCTGAGATTTACAAATAAAATTTTTGTGAGTAGATTATTACATTATATAAACAAAAGTGAATTTTAAAATAAAATATAAAGAGAGAAATCAAGCATAAAAAATTAACACATTACAATAGTCATTAGACGTTTGAATCTTTAAAAAAAAAATCAATGTTAGTCCCCATTCGGAGCCAATCGAAGATATAAAAATTTGAGAAAAAGAACATTATTTTTCTATTTAATCTACTTATTCTTGTCACAGACATGTAAGAAAATAAAGGCATTTTAATTAACTAACCCAATTATATAAAGACAATACATTTCATAATTTTTTTAAGTGAATGAATTTTTATCTAATATCTCTGATATTTTCTACAGAAATCGCTGCTGAACCAACATGATTGGTGTACTGCGCAGCTCGAGTATGACTTTTATTCAACAGCAAAAAAAAATCGTTTGAAAATACAGTTTCAAAATTACAGATGGCATTTCGAATTGCACATTAAAATATGCAATATAATGTTGTATTGAGGAATTTAACAGCTGTATAAAGAATTCTACTGATAGTTTGTTTTCTTTTTTATATGTTTTTATTGTTTCCAGAATTAATGAGAAATTATTCTGAAGTTACGAGGGCAAATTAATGAATTTTATCCTTCAACTATTTCCTATATAAAAATATTGAGAAAGAATTGAAATAGAAAGATTTGAAATCAAGAAAACCACGCCTTGTGTTATATTCCAAAATTCGTTCTGAGAGGTTTTTAAAATGATACTAATGCAAGTCGAAGTGAATTCAAAACCATTTTACTTCATAAATTAACTAGTCAAGGTAAGTTTCAGTTTTTTTAAGTTAATTTTGTTTGCATTATTCTTATAAATATAACTTTAATTATTTTTTAATAAAAAATTTTGCAATTTAATTTAAAATTGTTTTGCTCAGTTGAATAGAGAATTACAAAAAAGTTTTGAAAAAAATAATTAAAAGATCTGTTGTAATATTTTTAGTTTTCAATAAAGAAAAAAAGGGTGAAGTGAAGCTTAGTGTGACTCTCGAGTTTCTCGCCAATATGGCAACCCAACGGAACGTTCTTCGAGCAACCCTAATTTTGTTTTGTTTACTACTTTTTACAATAGTTGAGTTATACATGAACTACAAATATTTTATGAAAAATGTTAAATAAAAAATATCGATTAAGTATTTTAATTTTGTTCTATATTATAATTGAACGTTTTTTTTACAATAATACGAAATACAATTCTATTTTTTTAATGTAAATATGAATTGGAAATATTTGTTTTCAATTGTTAGTATGCATTTTGAAAAATCGTTCGAAATCGTAATTTACGAAATCGTCTGCGTTCTCACATTAAAAGATATCTGCAATAGAATTCTTCGAAGTTCTCGTAATTCTTTTGATGCTGTAACGTTCGTTTCATTAATAATTTGTGATGTAGGCAATTGGGCAAGAATGGATGTAATGTAAAGGTCACAGGTAAATCTACAGCATGGATGAAAGGTGAGTGGATTATATATATATATAGAGAGAGAGAGAGAGAGAGTTGATGAAGTTAGGAAAGGATATTTATTTGTATGTACCTTTCCTGTTAACCCGCACTCTCCTTATGTTCAATGTGTTGGCGAAGCTACCAAATTCCCGTTCCCGTCGGTAGCGAAGCCCCAGGATTTTCTAAGTTAAAAAAATTCTGCCCGGTGCCTTCTTCAGGCGCTGACAGGCATCGTGTACTCTAAAATTTGCTCTGTACACAACAGACCGGAGCAGCCGGTTTCAAAAACTTCAACAAAATTAAGATAAGAAGTTGTGAAGATTAGAAAAGTGATCCTGAAGGTTAAAAAAAATCTAAGTAAAGGATTAAAGAAATCTCAAATTAAAATCAAAATTTTTATACTTATAAGTTAAGATCATAATCTAATGCATAAAGAGGTAACCATAACTGATTCATAAAAGTGTTTGTTTATTTTGTCCGACATCTTTACTGGTGATTTGGCATCCTTGGCGCAGCAAGGGCCACACTATTCTACACTTTTACCGAAAAAAAAATATTCTCAATGCATCTTAACACTATTTATCTTCTATTTATACTTGAATATTGGCTAAATGTTTTGGAATTCTTTCTAAAACAAGGTGAAATTCGTTTAAATTTATGTTTAAAGAATCTATATGTATTATAAATTTAAAACAAGGAAACAAATTATCCATTTCTTATACTTTCATGCATAGTATGAGAAACCGAACTTAATTCTATTTAATTAATTATTTCTAATGTTTCTAATAGCTAAAGAGTTAAATTATTAAACTGTTATTGCTTAGTGAAAAATTTTAAATTATGAAGTTGCTTTATTAAAAAAAACTTTTAATTCAAATAAGCATATAAAGAATACAATTCTTTATTGATTATTTTAAATTTGGGGACCAATATGCAACAAATATAAAAATTCCAATGAATAATAGTTATTCGAAAAGCGGTAAATTTTTTTTGAAATTTGGAATTGAGAAATTTCACTTATTTTATCAAGGTATTTAAACATTTATTTTTCTATTTTATGAGTGCATTCATTCAGTGGTTTTTTTTTTTTTTCGCCTTTGAACGAACTCTAATTAAAATTGTTTTTTTATGTGAAACTTTAAATTTTATGGTGCAAGGTGTGATAAAATATTCGAAGTTATAGATTAAGATTGGAAATGCGCGTTTCTTCCTATTATATTTTAAAATCTTTTGCTGGTTTATTCAATTGTGACTTTTTTTAAAAACTGAACCCTATTTTAAAATGGTAGTCATTGTTTTCTTAAATATTTTAATTAATACTAATTCATCTACTCAAAAAAAAACGCTAATATTAAAGCTTTTAATTCAAATTTTTTGAATTTTACCTTAAATTTCTTATTACTTTAAGTATATAATCGATAACTGCGACTGCTTTTAGTTAATTTGAAGTCAAAACTAAAAACTATTAAAAGAATTTTGAAAAGAATTAATTATACATATTTACAAGTAATACAATGGATCATTTTACAGTCAATTTCATCTTCATATAATTTACACATATTAACACACACACATATACAATATAAAGTGCCGCATACATTCAAAATATATTAATAAAGCAAAATATTTGTTCTTGCGTGTGAACTTAAGTTCTTAAGCATATCTGATTCCGTTTCACTGGTTTTAAAAGTATTTTTTAATCTAAGTAATGTATACTTACATTTTGTAACTAATTTTAAGTGGATAATTTTTAATACCTTTCATACCACCCGATGACTTTATAGTATACAATTTATTCAAAAATCCTCTTCCTTCTAAAAAAAATCTAAATGTGTTGTTAACTGTATTTTAAAGTTCTATTATACAATTCTTGCATATAAAACGCTGTAAGCATTTTATTTATTAAAGTAACTTACTTGTCACTGAACTTTTGAATTATCAAAGTATTTATGTTTAGCCTTTATTAGCAACATCAATTCAAACACGAAACTTATTTCGGCTAAATTAAAAAATGAAATACAAGTGCAAACTAGCGATTAGTTAAGTGATAAATTGCCAAATATTATATATTCTCTAGTTAACATTTGACGCAATTTCTACTATTTTGAATGGTTTGGCAGAGATTGTCGAAATATTTGTATTTTTCCTCTTTAGTTGTACTTATTTAAGATCTCAAAATTAGCTGATTCGTCCGATTCAAGCTTTAAAAAAATTTCAACTTATATGAAAGTATATTGTCACACTTTCATAGTCAGCACAACAATTAATTGAAAATAGCATCAGATTTCGCTTAGATTTGCGACTTAGTCCTTCCACTTTTTTTAAAAAAAAGGTAAACATTCAGAAATTTTAAAACAAGTGCATTCTTATTACAGAAATAAGAATTTCACCTTAAAAATAAATATTAAAATGTAGACATTATTCTAATGTTAAGTTTTGTCAAAATATAAACATATTAATAGAAAATCCAGTCTGAATCTGAGTAGGGTAAAAAATTTGGTTTTAAGTAAAATGAATAGTATAAAGATTTCCTACTTTTATCTTGAACATGATTAAGTAAATAAGCCACAATTTGATTTTTTTTATGAAATGTTGAATTATAAAAATATTTTACTCTGACAAGGTATAACTATAAGCTGTATTATTCTTTCTCTATACTCTGCTTGTATTTAATAACAGTGAACTGAAATTTGAATTACGTTTTCTACTGAAATTTCAAGTGCTTTTGTTAAAATAAGCAAATATTCATTTGAAAAATATATTGAAATCGAAAATCTGGTTTATGTTGCTAATATATCAATGAACAGTTCTTCTTTTGCTAAGTTTTAACGAAAATAGTCTAGGTTGATAGCTGCAATATTAAGTTCATCTTAACTCCGTATCACGTGTAATTTGTGATACCCGCAGGCAGCAATAACCGAAGTCTGGAAGTTGTTCTAGGTACTTATTTACAATTTCTCCTTCGAAACCATGGGCCGTCAATGGTATTTATTACTTAATTGCATTCATCCGATTACCATATCTGTATTTATTACAGTATCTATAAAACAGTTAAGGAATATTTTCTTCAAGACAAATCAAAACCAATTACAGAAACCAAAAGCAATAAAATTGCAAAGGTGACCTGTTGAATACATAGCTTTAACCTATACGCTTAATATAATTATCGACTTCCTCAGACTGTTCTTATTCCCATTCTTATTTGTTTACATGTAAAAAAAACCTTCATTAATCTGTCTTTCAATCTTGTTAAATGATAGTTTTTCATTATCACTGCCTATGAAATGTGTTCTGTCTTATTTGCAAGAATTTAAAGTGCTTTTCATATTACTAATTTTATTGAAAGAGGGGATTATATGGAAGCTATATGTAAGGTTTGAGTATAAAACAAGCTATGCTCTAAAGAAATCAGTCGTTATTGTCAATTTTCATGTTATTTTTTTAATAATGCTGTAATGTATTCATAAAGCATTTAGAATTTATTCATTATGGATAAAATAATATAAGACAAATAATTAAAAGTAATATCATTCAGACATGTGTCTGAAAAATAACCGGGCATTTTGCATTCATACATGTTGCATACCTGGAACATATAATTCTACACGACTGTGCTCTCAGCAGTTTAATTAGATGACATCCGTTTTCGAAATGTGTTGCCAAATTTCACTTCACTAAAAATTACTTTTATAAAAAAACATTTTCCGTATTTTATAAATATATATAATACGAAAATTATTTTATATTTAATATATAGGGGGATTATAATTAAAAGTTGCATTTTGAAAAGGTCAAAAATGAGAGCTGCTGAACCAAATGTTATCAAATTTGGTTGTTGTTTACAGAAGTTAATGGGAATTTTCCCCCCATAATAATAATAATAATAATAATAATAATATTTAAAAAGAAAAAAAATAATCTTACATGGCTAGAGAAGTTGTCTATACGTAACAATGAAACCTCGAACAAACCAGCTCGCTTTGACCTTATGTGCTGAGGCGTTTGAGCCTCCTTTGCCTAATAGAAGAACGAAGCTATCATTATTTTATTTCTACCATATTTTATCCAATAAACGACATCCTTTTCATGTTAAAATCCGGAATGACGTTGAAGACCGTTTGTTTAATTCCCGCAAATCCTACATACCTCATTTGGAATTGCGTATTCGGAGAATATTACCAAATGATTTTAGTGATATACGGATATACGCAGATAATCTGAATTCAGCTCCATGGATAGAAAATAAATTGCATTACGAAGACCCTTTTAAACAATTTAGAAAATCGGACACTGATAGAAGGGTTTTTATTTCACTTTATAAACACCATTGGGAATTTTATTGCTCTTATGAACCATTTTTACGGAGGGTTCAAAGTCATCTGATCATGTTGGTTGCGCATTTGTCCATGGTCATCGCATTATAAGTTATAAATTTCAACCTTTTATTTCTGTTTTTACCTCTGAATTAACTGCTATTTACTTAGCCCTCAAATATATTGATGAACAACAGATCCATAAGTCTGTTATTTACAGATTCTCTGAGTGCTCTGCAAGCTTTAAACTCGTCATCTCTTGATCATCCGCTTCTACAGGAAGTGAAGATATACCGCCTTCTATGTCGGAAAAATATTAGAGTTTTGCTTTCCTAGATCCCATCGCATGTGGGTATTTCTGGAAATGAAATCGCAGATACAGCAGCTAAGTCAGCGCGCGTCATTTTGCCCCAACGTCTTTCTTATAAAGACGTGTGCAGAACTATAATTCGTTGGTGCTATCGCCAATAGCAAAACCAAAGGTACATGGAGACTAACAACAAGCTCCATTTTATTAAACCACAATTGGCCAACTGGTCTTCAAAACTAAGTAGACGCTATGATGTAATTTTATCCTGACTACGTATTGGTCACACTCGCCTGACACATAGATTTTTACTTTTTTCCGAGCCTCCCCCAATGTGTGATGATTGTGGAGTTAACTGTTCGTCACATTTTAATAGAATGCACCCGCTTTATTGACCTTTGATGTAAATATTTTAAATCCAATAATTTTAACTTGGAATTTTTATTGGGTGAGACTCATCACCCAAACATTTTCTTATATATTAAAGATGCGGGAATTTTACATGAATTTTAGTCTGGTTTTAAATAACTTTCACTCTTTTATAACATTTGAGTAGTTTGAACACAAGCAATTACACTTTTTACAATGCAAAACTAATTTTATCTTAATGGAGAAATTTTACACTGTTTCGGCGCAGTATATTCTATATCAGGATCTTGCGCCAGAAATTCAAATCCAAATCGCTTTTACCTTGAAAATGACGAGTAAAGTACATCTGCATGAATCATTTGATTCTTCCTGTAGTAAATAAATTGCAAGATACTGAGATTTTGCATAACCTCACAAGCAATTTCATTTCAGAAACGATTAAAAACATTTTAAACCGATGTCTTCAGGTCCTATTTTGTTTAACAATATTACATACAGAGCCCTTTCTTTCCATGTGTTGAATTTTTGAACATTTTTTTGGTGGGAAAGAAATTTTCATGACCCCCTTTAAGGTATTACTAAGTTTGATATCATTTGTTCTAATAGTTTTCTTTTTATGATCATTTCAAAGTGATACTTTAATTATAGCCCCCCCCCCTGTATTTTTGATATATACTGATATATTACGAATATTTCTCTATATACGGAAAATATTTTGATATTTGTGGATTTTAGATTTGTACATCAAATTAATTTTTCTTCATAAATCAATTTAATTCGCATTAAATTGTACAACTAGGTTCGTATACGATTCGATTACTAGATGTTTAAGCTTTTTTTTCCAACTGTAATTGAAGAAAAGAATGTTACGAAATTCAGAATCCCATGAAATAGATTAAAAAAAATCTTCTGAAATTAAACTTTATGGTTAAAAATATATTCTTAGCAAAACATTGCTTTTCCAGTCAAGCGTAGACTCCAAAATATTAATCTTCTGAAGAACGACCTTTGTGCATTATAAAAGCATCGGAGATGTTTATCTACACGTAGATATTTATCCGATCTTTATCCTAACATTGCTCAACTCAGCGTAGTTTCTAAGCGGCACAAAAGAGAAAGCGATTCCACCTGCAGGTAATAACTCTTCTTCACTCAAAAACTCCCCGTCTTTTGCCTACGGGCTTTATTTTTCTTGAACTCTTTACAGCACTTGTTGCGAATTTGGCGTTGTCAAAAACACTCCAAAGATAGTAATTCTTTACAAAATATTTGGGTGACATTTGTGGGCATTATGGTTGCTTTGAAAGCATGCCGTTGATTCCTTCCTTTAGGTTGCGTGAGAAACATTTTACCGCTGATAACAATGCATTCTTTAAAAAATCAGCTTGTCACTGCTTATTTCTTTAAGAATTTTTATGCAACCAGATGGTTTCCCTAACAAATTAAAATGTTATATGAAAACGTTAAAGAAAATTATTTCTGCCCTGAATAATTTATTTCGGTTATTTGAAATTCCATATTTAATTTTTTGAGTGACGATTGAATTATTTTGGTTTTGAAATTGATTCGTATTAAAATAAGGAAATCAATGCAAATGATATCATATTGAAATGAAAAATATAATCATGCGCCATCTAGTAATACGTCTAGTATCGTGCTATGAAGTCGCATCCTTTTCCTTCTTGCAAAATGAACCTCAGTTTTCATAAATAGATTTGCTAGTATTTGACATCTGGTTGATATTCAATTGATTTGTCTTATCCAAAAATCAATTTTTGGACTCTGAATGTTATTTCTCAATGAAAATAGCTCATTATTTCGTAAGTAATAAACAACAACAATTTACTCCATGTTCAAAATTCCAAAAGGAAAATATTTTTCGGAAGGATAACGTACATTTCTGTCTGCTTTCTCATATACGTAATAAAAAGGAAGCACATTAATTGCCAAAAATTTCGAACTCGAGATTTTGACAAATCTGAACGTTATAGAGCTCCCCGAGTTCGAAAAAACAATTTGGGGAATCTATAGCTTACATCTATAGACATTTCCTTCTGTCTGTTTGTGATAATAATAACAAAAAAATCACTTTTATTTAAACAAATGAAATGTCGTATATGGTCTTTATACCAAATTTATAGATTTCTATAAGATTTTCAGTAAAATTCCTTTAAAGGATATCCGCCTAGACAGCTGTCCGAATAAAATTTAGTACAATAACTACAAAACAAAGAGCTCATTATATATAATTTGATAAACGGAATTAACATCTTTAGCTGATAAATCAGTTAAATTTCGAACCAAATTTAAGCAGGGATTGACTGTCTGTCTGTACTTTCAGAAATAAAAGCAATAATTTGAAAATACGATGACTGAAATGTATCAAATTTTGTATGGAAATTTTAACTGCTGGTGCGATTGTGTGTTAAATGGGTTTTTTAATCGGTTGTGAAAAATGCATCTAAAACGCAAATTCGATTTTTGGTTACAATTAAAATTATTATGGCCAGGTATTAATCGCAAATAACTAGTTTAAAATGACACTACAGATTTCATAAAAATATTAAATTCAAGCCAAAAGTTAATGTTTTATAACTTTTACACGTCAATGCTACCCAAAGAGATCTTTGGGGTAACTTTTTTTTAAAGTGTAGGCGAGAAAGTTTTGAAGAGACCACTTCCACTGAATTTCTTCTGCCTTTTTCCCTCCTAATAAATGTTAACGTGGTCTTGCGTTTCTATACAAGAAATGGAATTCTTCCTCATTGGTTGAAAAAAGTTATTTTTCTCCCAATTGCAAAATTAGAGAAAATTACGTGGTATTTTATTACTGTAAAAAAGACCACCTAAAACTGTTCATTTTGAAAAATAACCCTTCTTGAAAAATTGGTAGCAGGATTAAAGGCATGTATAGAAAAAATATTTTTAATATTTCTGGTAACCAGAGTGTGATTCATAAGCAGTTGTTTTAATGGTGAATCCTACAGCACCTCCTGTTACATAAGTAAATTTATGAACTAGCCAGTAAACCAGAATTTTTTAATAATTATTTTTACGTGATTATGTGTTAAATGGGTTAGCATTAGTTAGCAACCAGTTAAAATAAAATTAAGTTTTTAAATCAAATGTTTGAGTTTTTTTCCTTGCATGAATATTACTCCTTATAGCTATTTTTATTTCTAAAATTATTACTTATAGTTAATTATTTAATTAACCTTGCAACTGAATGAAAAATTCCAAGAATCTTTTATTTTAATACTACTTACTTTATCACATAGATACAATTCTAACTGATACTGGAATCATTTCAAAGATCAACATTTTATTATCTTGCTATTTTATCAGTTACTGAATTCATTAAAGTATGAATATCATCAACAGAGATCAAACATTGGTTTTAACACTACGATAGTGTAAATGCAAACATGGGAATCGGAAAGTAAATATATATTTATACCAAGTTCAGCATACAAGTTGCCTATTTTGTTCTGCATCTAGAAGAACCACAATAAAGTAAAAACAACATATTTTTGTTCATTCAGATCCGTCACGCTTCGAGACTTAACTGCTGGTTCTTTAACAAGCGATGGAGGGTTTATCGCGAACAGAAGTGTTTTAATTTCACCTCGAAATTACTAAATAGCAAAAATGTTTTACCTTCTAACATGACAGGAAATACGATGATTTTTATAGGTTTATTGCACTTGTTTTGGTATGTCATAAAATTCAATAACAATTAAGTTTGACAGCGTTATTGCTTGCGTTTTTCAAATATTGAAAATTGCAAAAGAAAAAAGAAAACTATTTCCTTTCAACTTTATTATTTCATTTTTTTTATTGTAAAGTCGATTAAATTGCATGTTTGTTAACCTGCATGGCGTTTCTGTAACATTGCTTTCAGCTAGATGGCTGTTTCTTTCCCATTCTCATTTTTTTGCTCGAAACTTTTCGTGTTGTTAATCCCATACAATCGATCTATAAAATGAATGAATGAATGAAACTCTATCCTAAAGCTTAAGCTTCCTTTCTCGAATATATCTTAAGTTAAATCGCATTAAAAGATATTCTTCGTTAAGTTCCATATTTTTACTTTTTTTAATTAGTGGAATAGTCTCTCCAAAACTTTCTCGCTCATTCTCTAATAAAGATGTTATCCCTGAGAACGTTTCCAGTAGAATGCATACAATAGTTACGAAATATTAACCTTTGGTACGAATTTAGTCTTTTTATTGAATCTATTGTGTGGTTCTTGGCAAGTATCTTGATGATCAAAATTATCTAAAAACCGAATTTTCGTTTCGAAATCCGCAATTGAAACAAAACTTTCGCATAAAACTGTACTTAAAGTCACAAAATCACGTACCAGATTTGATATATTTTATTGTGATTTTGAATTATCGTATTCACATATTTCTGAAAATGCAGTTTGACAAATGATCAGTTTCGTGTTGGATTTCGCTCAAAATTTGATAGTTATCTGTACTAAAGATGTTAAATTCGTGTACAGAATTTAAATCCATGTACAAGGGCTTTGAATTAAAAGGGCGATATATGCACAC
Organism: Argiope trifasciata; assembly: GCA_026543055.1. Classification (NCBI taxonomy): domain Eukaryota; kingdom Metazoa; phylum Arthropoda; class Arachnida; order Araneae; family Araneidae; genus Argiope; species Argiope trifasciata. The sequence goes on from JAPMOQ010050981.1 coordinate 3,781,576, forward strand.
TATTCTAAATTTTTAGATTGCTATAAAGTTTTGAACAAAATTTATTTAAAGAGAATGACTCAGACTAAGAACAATTATATATTACAAACGAAAATAGATAAAATATGGCCCATTTTGCAGCTATTGGGTAGATTCATTTTAAATTCGGAACCAATTCCATAGAAGTCGGTCTGTGCTTTCTCATAAACATAAGAATACGATCTTGTGGTTACTTTTGTAGTTAAATATCAAATTTTTTTTCATTCTGTTGTAATAAAATTTTCAAATACCAAATAGGTTTTCTAATACCTGTGTATTTGCTATATGCAAGCGATTAATTACAAAAAAAAATAGATCTTTTGTTAATTATTCGTCAGTGGCATGCAGTTAATACACAAATATGTTTTGTTTAGTATACTACGTGACACACAGCTCAGATGTATGAATATAAAAATTTTAGAATCCTCGGCATTCTAGCACAAGGTGCAATTTGATGGAGGGGGGGGGGGGGGGGTAAAGCATCTGTGAATAGATTATGCGCTCAAAATTCGGATAATTTATAATTTATCTGTTTTATTGCTCATATATAAATAACAAATATCGTAACATTTGTATTTCTAAACAATAACAAAAAAATGTATTTAAAAATTTTATAAAATACTACTATTACTAATGCATAACACGGAGCTGTTTATCGCACTCTATTATAATTGTAATTTTTTGTATTAGGATTATATAATCAGTTCGCATGTATGTGCGTACGAGAATGCGTTTAAATTTATCTGGAAACGTTAAGGATATTCACTAAATGAATTCTATATGAAAGAATTTATGGTTCACTTAGCCAAGATTAGACCATTAGTCCTGGTGACAGTTTCAATAAAATTACTGGATGAGAGCAATTACGAATCTCCATTTCGCTGATAATTGCTAGGTATGAAGACAATAATTTCGTCACTTACTTTAGCAACATTACCTATCTTAATTTTCGAAATTTCGTAAGAGGAAGAAAATAAATTTTGTCGCAACCAATAATGAATAGTTCTGATTCCCCCATTCACACACTCGCATATCAGGTCAAATGTGGAAAAAAAAAGTTGAACCATTCGCTATTGATTGCGAAAATTCAGGGGTTTTCCCCCCTTACTTTTGTAAACTTTAGATAACCAGTTTTATTTTGTTAAGCAACGATGTGAAATATTGAAATAACTGGATTATTTTGGTACATATATTTTTAATATATGAAGGAATTTCGATTTTAAAGGTATAACTATCCCTGTGGTTTAGAACTGCTAGATCTATCATTAGAACTTCATAATATTTTCAAACAAATATAAATTTAACATTATTTTAAGGTTCCCCTTTCAGGAAAATTTAATCAAAATTTAATTAAATTCAAATGCTTTTTATTCAAATGAAATCTAACAATCAGCTATATCATTAACATTAAATAGCAACGTGTCGGCTTAGATTAAAATTTGGTATCAAATAAGGAATTTTCTCAAATCCTTGTCACTGAAAACACAAATATTTAAAAAATTTCCTTTTCTAGTTTAAGTTCTTCAAGTCTCATTTCACTTTTTTTTAAAGAAATCTTTATTAATTATTGTTATTGTAAATTTATTGATATGTAATAAAATTTTGGTAATCATTTTTCGAAGTATTGACTTCTACCATCACGGAAATAGCATATAATATAAGCATAACAGGTTTTCATTGTTTTAAACCATCCTCCATATATTTTTTCGAACCATTCTCCATATTCGAATCGGGAAAGGTATTATAATCGATCCATTCGATTATTTTTAACATCAATTTTAGAAAATTTTGACTTGACAGGTATTTTTTTTTTTTCTCTTCAAAGTTGACTCATTGTTTACTGCCATCACAACTTAGAGTTCATAATGAAATGACCATGAATATTTTTTAGTCATATGAAAATCATTTCATTTTAAGGATTCTTGGTTTTTAGAAATCGGTTTCGAAGGTTTTTTTTTAACGAAACACATGCGAAATACTCTCGGCGTCTCTGATTTTGTTCAGTGCTTAAATTTTCTCTAATTATTAAAAAAACCAGTGTTATTATTTATTAAATCAGTATTAGTTTCAATTGTATTTTAAATCGGATAGCATCAGAATAGCCTTTCCAGTAAAAATAAACGAATTTAATGGTAAGAATTTAAAATGTATAGCCAAACTAATAATAAATTGTTTGGCTCAAACAATGCTTTGTTTTGTATAAATTCAAATAACTTTTTTAAATAAATTCTTTTCACAATTTGAAAGCAGTATTTTTAGCCATACTGTTCCCAAAATATAATTTTCATGAATTTGAACAATGTTTCATTCATTTAAAGCATTAATTTATTGCTATTTATCCGACAAATGTGTCTGAACACTCTTTTATTGAATACTAGCCGCCTTTGGCGACCAGCTGGTTCGCCATGAGTAATGTGTTCTAAAATTTTTTTTCCGGTGATGTTACCAAAATATTAAATATTGTTTTTAAGCGAAAAAGGGAAAAAATTATTCAATAAATTATTTAAATGTTGCAAACGATTATAGAAACCTTGGCTTTGCATTTATTTTTTTAGAAACTATCACATTTTATAATGGAAAAAAATATTGAATTAATGATACAGATATTGCAAACGATTATAGAAATATGCCATTAAGTCGGGATTTCAATGCATATCCTGTCTAAATTCAATCAGGTTTACCGTAAATAAAGAAGATTTATTGAGTTAATCATTTAGATATTGCAAGCGATTATAGAACCCTTTGCTTTGCATTTATTTTTTTAGAAAGTATCACATTTTATATTTCTTTTATTTTATCCAGTCACGTGCTAAAAGTTGCATTTCTTTAGATTTGATTTGCGATGATAGTTTTTTTATTTGAACTTCCGGTATTGTTTTCTTTTATTTTATCTAGACACGTGATAAAACAAACATGGTTAAAATATTCCTTTAAAAATTCATTAAAAATAGTAGCTTAAGCTTAGCATTAAAACACTGATACCATTAGAAAGCTAATTTTTTAGTCTTTAAATTGATGTAAAAATCATGTTTGTCCAATAATATTTTCGGAAGTTATAGCGGAAAAACGTTGAAATTTCGCTTAAATTTTAATTAATTCAAATTCTAATTAAAAATTCAAAAAAAGGTCTCCGAGGTGCACATTCCGGACCTCCAAGGTATGCATGTACCAAATTTGGTTGCTGTAGGTCCAACGGGCTGGCCTGTAGAGCGCCAACACACACACACACACACACACACATTGAGCTTTATTATAAGTATAGATTTGTAGAAGTTTATTCAATTATCCAAAAATCCCAGAAATTGAAAAATACTCGATGTTTACTAATGGTGTAAATAATAAATGGATTTCTTATTTACACTTTACATAAATGTATTCTCTTTCGAATTCGCGATAATTGACTCTTACCCACTTGAAGCCGCCAATGAGAAACAACTACTGAAATAAGTGCCTCTCTAACGATTAGCCGATCGAAATTCGCCCTCGGTTCTCCAGGAGGAGTGCTGAAGAAGAAAAATAAAAATAAAAGAAGCTACTCGCAGCCTAGCCGGAAGAGTAACGCTCACTGTGGTTGTTCCAAAGCAAACTGGCCAGGTGATTGGTTGAGGTGTACTATGAAAGATTTCCCGCTGCATCGCTTCGTTTTTGAGCGCACTTGGACATACCTGAAATGCTGAACGGGTTATGATGACAATAGACGGATAGAATGAGTGTGTGCGATTATTCTGGATGTAGAGAAACTTCTTGGTAGATTTCATGGTGATGATGGAGTGTTTATTCGGATTTATTTTATGATAACGATCAAGATACTTTTTTACTTTTTGGTTTTATTTGAATGAAAAAGAGTGAATGCCAGTGATTATTTAATTGTAAACAACTGTCCAGCCTTTGAGTATCATTTCATTGGATTAAACCGTTCAAAATTTACAATTTCAAAACAAATTAATTTCTTTCCTTGTCGTTTTTCAGATTCTTATGACTGAAAATTATAGTATATAACATAGTATCGTCACGAACATTAACTTTCATCTACGAGTGAAAGAACTTTAAGAAGAAAAGTAGGAATAAATTCCAAACAAAAAAAAAAGAAAAGAAAAACGTAAACATCACCTTTGCGATAGGCGCACGAGTGTGGCATTCACTTGCATAGTTTGGAACTACCCATTCGAGAAATTGACTCTATGCATGGCGCGGAAATAACTCGTCTTAGAAGATCCTGCCGATGAAAATTGCCGATTATATACACCAGCTCCATCTTCCTACCTCCACCCCTCCCCCTTCAAGCACACCGACCGTAGCATTCAATAAAGTTTACTTCACTTTTTCTCAAACAAACTGAATCTGAATCAATGTAATGCACAAGTCGCCTTTTTTTCTCATGGACTGTCAAGTAACTCATAAGTGAGGAATTGCTACATTGAGGATTCTGATGAGAGTTTTTTATTCCCAACAGATTGTACACGGTTCGAAGCCGATCAATGTTAACTTTATTCTATTAGTGATTACCTAAGCTTTTAAGAAACGAATTATCCACTATAAGTTAGTGCATTAAGGATATGTGATACTTTTTGTTTTACAAAAGTTCTCTAGACCCGGAACACAAGAGTATATTTGTTTCTTTGAAACAAGTAAGGACAGCAGTGATCGTGTGTTGCATTTTTCTAAATAAAGTCATCGGCCAAGGACAAGCAAAAAGAGCACCCAAAAGATAACATTTGAGCCTATTGAAGAACAACTATTGTAACGCTTTCAGCACACTCCAATGACCGCGCCTTCAGGAATTGTGTACTCAAACACCCCAACAGGGGTTCACACCGGTCCTCTCTAATTTGAAGGGCAGTTCTGTGAAGGTTGCCAGCGAAGAAGGTGTCAGTTTCAAGCAGTGACCCCTAGTGGAGAGTGTGACCCTTCAAAAAAAATCTTGCTAGAACGACAAAATCGTGTACAGCAGAGCCAGAGAAAATAATACTTGCTGCGTTGATCGCAGTTCATTTTTTTGTTCATTCTGCAAGGACATTAATTATATGACGACATTATGAATAACAACATGGTGAGTCTCATTTGATTTGTTTGTTTTTTTAAAAATAATTTAAGTTAAAAAACGGCGCGGAATTTATACTTAGTTAATCTGTTTATTATTTATTTATTCTTCTCGTTTATTATTTATTTTTGCAGAATAAGTTTCTTCACGTTAAGTCAAGTAGTAGTCTTGTTCATTTTAACACAGTTTTGTATTTATTCAACAACTTTAGAAAACCTATAATTTATTTTGTTTGTTTTAAAAAATATTGCAACATAAAGTTGATAAAAATATTAAAATCGCTAAAAACGCTATTTTAGCTTTTTTTTTTTCCCCCTTTGCATTAGGAATTTCAAGTTATGCATTTTTCGTTCAGTATAAATATGTACTATGAGTTCGCTATTTTTCAATGTAATATTTTATAAGCCAGAATAATAATGTAAAATGAAAATGCAAACTGATATCCAAAACCTATTTAGCGTACATTTAATTATTCTTTTTGTAAAAGGAAATATTAATTACAATATTTCAAGCATCGAATTTTATAACTGCATACGAAAATCGACTTCTTCGTCCAGTCAAATGCCTTCAGTTCCTTGAGATGTATGATGTCCATGGCAGGAATTTCAACTTTAGGAATGGCATTGTGATCTTCGTAGTGATAAATTACATTATTGGGATGACATTCTATTCCATCCTGTTAAAACTTTCATTAATCAGTTGGGCAATGAGAAGAAAATTCTAAAATGTTTTTTTACCATCTGTGGATGTTTTAAATATTAGATTGATTTTTTTTAAATCTTTATATTAAAATTTTTCTCCGACTTTGTAAAGAAATGTAATTATACGAAATTATAAACTAATTTTAAAAATTCAAATTTTATTTTAAACATTTTAAAATCAAAATTAAATTTTGATTTTAAAAGAATTAGAATTAGAAGCAAAACTAGTAAAACTAGTTTTATAAAGTATATTTGATCCCCCCCCCCTTTTTCAATGCTGAAAATTTTGTTAAATATATTTGCATGTAATTTTTATACCTTATTGAAGGGTATGAAATTTGCCCTTAAATTTATCGATAAATTTTGGATAACATACAAAAAAATCTGATATTTAATACTGTTGATGTAAGTGTAAGGCTTGCATATGAGAAATGCTCAGATAACTCTTCATCTAACTTCATAATCTCATGCCATTTTCACATTAAATAATATCTTGGAAAAAATTTAATTCCTTTACCGTCTATTTAATTATATACTTTTTCTTGTTTTTGTTTTGAACTTGTTAGTATGAAAGTGAATCCACTATTTTTTGAAGTTGATTGGCCGTATTTACGATAATGTAATTGAGAAATATAAAATTCTCATAAAGATAGCATTTAATTGGTGCTGAGTTCTCTTTTGAAAGGAGGAATTTAGTATGGAATTAATTTTCGTGAGAGAAGAGTTAAACCTAACTATTCATTCATTTTCCTCATAAAAAGTACTTTTATTTATTTGATTTAAATCCATAGTGAAAAATGAGCGTTGTTTATTAACAACAAATATTAAGGATATTTGTCTTGGGAAAAAAAAAAGCAGAATTTGATAGACTTAAGCCAAACGCAGAGTGCAGTTGTAGCAACCGGACAGAAGGGGACCAAGCCCCTTCCATAGCAAGCCTTTACGAGAGAACAGTTATCGAGTTCGTGAAATATGTTGACCACGACCACCTGCGGGTCTTTTGATTTATGTATATAGTAAAATGTGACAATCGCCTGCACCACTTTTTCAGCAAATGCAATGCGATCTAAAACCACGAACATTTTAACAACACATGCTTTGTCTGTATAACAATTTTTGTCTCGAATTTTCCTTCCAGAATAAAATACAATTGTGGTTTTCCATACGAAAAGATAAATTGCTTCTATATTCAAAGATTAAAATGCCATTTCTAGTTTTACTTTGTGCTTCTTAATTTTTTAGTCAACTATTTGTATGATCTTTCAAAGCAAGATTATTTTTAATCTTTATTTAAATGTCAAAATTATGAATACAACTAAATACTTTTCCAACGGATTTATCAGCCAATCCTTTATCACTTTATTATAGCATAATGCAGCTCAATTCCATTAAAGTACAATTAAATTTATTTAGATACATAATATCTTAGCCAGAGAAATTGTACGAAGCCTTTTGAAAAGCGAATTCTACACTATTTGATGCAAGCTCAGAATAAAATATAAATTTCCTTTTACAATTACAAAAATTAAGCAGAAATTTCGTTTTAATTTAGATTTTTCAAAACAGGGAGCATGTTCTTAAAACCTGATGAACCTGGGTAATATACATTTTGATAAGATTTTCTTGCTCAACTGATTTTTCAATAACTCTCGGAATATTACTTCTCTTGAATCTATTTGTGTTTCCCAAATATTTTTTTAGCTTTTGTTTTTAATTAAAAATTTGCTTTTAAGCAGCGAGATTTTATGATTTTTAAAAGGCGTTTGGATTGATTTTTTTTCTCTACCTCATATCATGTTTTGCTTGAGAAATGATACAAATGTACAAGAAATGATACAAATGTCATTTTATCTCTTTAATAAAGCTTAAAATTAGCAGCCAGACTACGCCTTCTATCTTGGTCCCCCTCCATCTGCGTCCTTAGAAAAGATATCAAAATTGTTCAGAGCTCTTATTGTTTAGAGTTCTTACATAGTAATTTTTGTTTAAATAGAAATAAATAATTCAATAATTCTTTTACCATCTATTTAATTAGGCACTTTTTCTTGTTTTATAACTGAAATATAAAATGAATTTAAAATGAAGATGTCTTTTAAACAATTGAACTTGGATAATTCGTTGTCAGGGCAACTTACAATCTGAACATTTTAATTTTAAAAGCTATTTTTAAAAATTAAATTTCTAAACTTGTATTTTAGTATTTAAATAGTTGCATAAAAGCTAATTCATAAAAAAAAATGAACGTGTAATTAGAATAAGAAAATAATTATTCTGAAAATGTTTGGTAATATAAAAATTCCTATAAATAAGTTTTAATTTTCATCAAGCAATAAATAAAATGCAGCATTTCAAATTTGTACAATTGTTTTATAGAGAGTTTTACAGTACAATTCGCATATCGTTCAAGCTTTTCAGTTCACAAGTGTTCAAAAGTTTTTTTATTGATCTTTTTCTTTAAAAAAATTATATTAATTAAATGAGCGGGGCAATTGTTAAAATATCCTAGGAAATTAAGCCTTTAAAACAATATTCGCATATGATGGCAGAAAGCATATGATGAAAGCAAATTTAATTAATGAAAATAATTTAGAAGGACAATTTTTTACAATTTTTGGTTTTGATTTTAAAACCAATTGAATTAATTCAAACTTCAAGCAATGTTTGACAAATTGGTTTAAGTATTTATTTAACTTTTTAATTAAATGACTTATCCTTTTCGCAATACTTATTATTTCATTGCCTACAATGACATAAAAGGCACTTCAGATACTGAAACGTTTCCAGAGGACTTTTACTCTTTAAATTACTAAGATTTTCACTTTATTGTAAATTTAAATATGTTAAAAAATTAATAAGATGAGCATATCAGACATGTTATCGCAAGCAAAGGGAAAAGTGCATTGTCTTATGAAAAGTTCACAAAATCAGTTTCAGCGCAAGGATGTCTGAATTTGCCATGTTCTGCTTAATGAACTTATTTAAAAACAATTGTAACTTAAAATTATATACCGATATTTTGTCGCACTATCACCTGGATTGATATTATAATGCTCTTTCTTCCTTCAAAGGCATTTTTTTTTCAACGCCCGTGAACTGTTGCTAGTCTAATACGCCCGAGGGCAACTACCGATCTAATAACCCTCATCTCTTCTGTTTCAGAATAGCTGGCATTCATTTTGTCCAATCAAAGGTTAGGAACGAGGACATTCCCCATTCTTACAAATTACTCTATTTTTTTCACCTCGGGCTAAATTCCTCTTCGACCCGTGTGTGTGTGTGAACGGCATACAAACAGCACAACAGGCATTGCATTCTCAAGAATGTAGCTCATTTTGGATGCGACAATTTTTATTTGTTGCAATCCCAGCAGAATTTTACTATTCATCGGGTTAAGATCAATGAGAAAGATGAACAAACAGAAAGGCCGAATTTTCACACGTGAGTTCGAATCGGCTTGAATACGTTAGCTCCCTCATATCTGCTATAATCTAATTCAGAAATATGTTCCATAACGATGTTTCAATCTTTTTCATTTTCTTGACTGTCAGTAAGATATGCATGCTTTGCATATGTATATAATATAATGTCACCATAAACTTTTAAAATTGTTTTCGTTGTTTATGATAATAATAAAAACTTACCCGTTTTTTACACTTATCACAAATCTTTTTTCTCCCACGTTTTAACAATTTCCTATTTATTATTGTATCGGCACTATTTGGATGGACTTAAACTGGAATTCTCTGATTTTTTAATACATTTTTGCATGTTAGATTGCATTCAGTAGAAGATAAATGGTTATTTTAACATGCTATACTTGTCTATAGAACAATGAAAAATCTTACTCATTGATGAATAGTTTGAATAATTCATATAATCGAAAATGTACTTCGTATTTTTGAATGTGAATTTTTTAGGGTTACATCTATTGATGATTTTTTAGAGTCAGTTTGTTCATTGTCCTAAGTATCTTTTGCATAAATGGATTCTATTATTTCTTTCCAAATGATCATCTATAATTACTACTTTATTCAGAAAAAAATCTTAAATTCACGTGGGTCTTTAGATGTGTGTGGCTTCTTGGTTCCTTATAAGTAAATCAATTAATTAGTTTTATATTAATTCAAAATTCGATATGTTAGAATCAAAGCTCAGCTACAGACGCGAGAAATTTAATATAAGCTAAAATTTTAACCCCTCTATTTTTATCTAATACTATAATACGAGGAATGGTTGCCAAGTCGAAAATCGCCCCAGAATTAATAAACTCCGGTAAACTTGGGGGTCTGGGCTTTTTGGCCATGAGGAATCGATTGGCGCCGGTTTTGAAGCTCTACGGTCGAGCAGTTTGGAGTTACAGATAGGATATTTTCAAACTTTATTAGTTCGTCATAATGGCTACTTAAATTTTCAAGCGGTAACGTGCTGCCATCTATAGCCAATATGGCGAACTAATAAAGTTTTATGTTTATGCTGTTATAGGTTTATAATATATTTCTTATGTATGTATATATGTTTGGTTTTTCTAAATAAATTTGTCAAAAATATTGAACTTCAACACACTTCAATCTTTACCTTTACTTTACCTTTGTATAGAATAGTTCCCTTTCCAAACTCTAACTTTGTTTAGAATAGTTTACAATGGTGCCCTTTAACCGGTTATCTTTTCACCAATGGTTTCACAAATTTTCTTATGGCGTGTATTGTTTTGATAAATCACAATTGAAAATTTAAATCTTCGAGTTAGCTTCGATACCTGTTTTCTCCGAGCGGAGCTCGGTCACCCGCTGGTTGAGTAATAAATCTTATTTCTTGGCGATTAGAATACTGACAACGGCCCTATTCGGTCGGGAAATTGTAAAAGCCAGGGAAACAGGGACCATCTTCTTCCAAATATTAATCATGATTTACTTAATTTTGAAATATATATAGAGATATATAAGCACACAATTTATTTAAAAAAATAATTGGAAAATCAAAATATTTGAATGCAAATTTTAAAAGGTTCTTGTTATTTCATTCATT
>JAPMOQ010050981.1:3794860-3837976 GCA_026543055.1 Argiope trifasciata
CTATTGATCTACAATAAATATACGTTTCAAATGCGCCATATCGGAGTATGAAATCAGCAACCCATTCGTCCATCTTTTATTGAATTAAAATAAGCGATTCTGCAGGAAATGCAGAATATTGAGACAGTGTCAAAATAAATGATGTTCACACTGATGGTACTGATTTGACTTTAAAAATCTTGAGAACTTGAAAACGGAATGTGTCTCTGGAAGAAAATTTTATTACACCTGAAATCAATAAAAGACCAGTCATAAAACAAATACTTTGATCTCATGCGCCAGACATTACCTTTTCACTTTTATTGCTCCTATTTACTGACCATCGGACATTTAGACGCCACTTCTACCCATTTACCTACCTACCTGTCTTTTGTGTTAGCTCCCCTTCTGCTTTAGAAAGGGTATAAAAAAAGAGCGGGGTGAGAGATTCGGCATCTTATGTATGTTCGGTTTGTACCAAAGCGGATAATTTAACCAGCTGAATATGATCTAATTGAACTGACGATTCTGGTTAAATTCTAATTTTAAAACAGCATAAAGAAAGTTTTAAGAATTTAGATATTGCACATTACGCTGTTTCATTTTAAAAGTAACTTTATCTTCAATAATTTATTTACATTTTATTATCTTATTTAAATACCTATTAAAGATTCCTTTTCAGTATCAATTATACATTATTTTAAATAGGAAAAATTCTTAAAATCAGTTTTTTAGCTCTTTCTTAATCTGTTTCATATTTAAAAAGGTTGTAATTTGAAATTTGCTTTTCCCTCTTCTGGATTTGTTAAAGAAGCAAAATTTAGTATTTATATTTTATCATTTTCTATATGATATTTTAAACAATTATTAATTCATTTTTAAAATTGATTCCCTAAATACGGCGATGTATTATGGTAAATTTCAGCATCTGGGAATAAACTTTCATAATATTTATAATCACGAAATGCAGATTTTCAATTACAAATGATAAAATACTCAATATTTCTACTTTTTAATATTAAAAATATTTTTATTAAATTATTTAATTCTTTATAAATCTCACACTGTTTCGTAGAAATTATTTTGAAAGCTCTAACTCCTTTCATACAATTTTTTTTAATAACAATCATATGTACTTTAGCATTTCTGGTGTTTTTTATATAGCGGGATTTAAAAAAAATTCTAAAACAATATCCAATATCTGATTATTGAATTAGAGATGCAGATCTATTAAGTTTTTTTGTTTCTTTATAAAATGGCACAAATATCCCAGTGCACTCCGGTTTAATCCTGTTTAATATCTTCTCCCTGTTTAGTATGAAACAGCATAAAACGAGGGCCAACTCCCATTCATCTTCACATCTATTCAAGTGACTTCCAAGAATGAGACCTTTAAAGCAATTAAAATTGAACAAGACAGTGAACATTTTTATGTCAAAGAATAAAATTTAACCAAAGAATTTGAAATTAGTTATATCTATACTTATAATAAAGTTGTGTGTGTGTGTGATGGCGCTCTACAGGTCAGACCATTTGACCTACAGCTACCAAATTTGGCACATGTATATCTTGGAGGTTGGGATTGTGCACCTCGGGTCTTTTAGAATTTTTGATTAGAATTTTAATTATTAATTAAAAATTATCTTTCCCGACAAAAATCTATTTCCCCACAGCCAAATGAATGTGACTTCAATTTCAGTTTCCCTCGCTAATGAGGTTAGGCTTAGCATGCTTCCGGCCGATTATTTCAAAGGATTCTGTTCCTTTTCTTAATGTTTGATTCATTTAAAATTAAACATTGTTAATTAATCGATCTGTTCTGAAAATTTTATTGAAAATTCTTCAGATATTACATAAGGTATTCTTTAATGCCCATAAGGTTTAAATGCTCAGCGACACTGAGCATTACATAAAATATTTAATTATTAAAATTTTAATGAGTATTCAGCTAGGTCAACTGACTTATAGCCCCAAAGGTGGCTAGTCCAATAATAATAATAATAATAATAAAGATCACATCATATGAATTGAAGGAAAGAAACGTGATTTTTTTTTTATATATGTCACCAACCAATATATGTTCCCTAAACTGCTATTTAATATTTAACCTTTTCAACTAAAAATTGCAACTGTAGCATTCCAATAACCACATACAGTTGCTCGTATAACGCGTAATACTATGTGACAACAGAATAATTTTTAAGCGTCGTCACATCTGGTGCAGCTTGTATTCTATTCATTCCTGTATTCAATGTCATGTCTTGTATTCATGTCATCCCCATCCAGTAAATAATTTAAAGCAATATAATTCAGGCTGAGAAACTGTATCACATATAGATTACATACTTATTTCGGATATTGGATCAATTAAAAATTTCACGCAGAATGCAAATGTTATGAAATAAAAAATTAAAAAAAAACACTTTTAAATTCTTCGATTATACTTACCTATAACATTACCGAATATTTTTTTTATTTTTATTAGTTCCCTATTTGTAATAAAACAACTTTCTACTAAAACTTTGTTATAAATTTTAAATATTGGTTTACGCAGTAAGGAACTTGTAAAAGTTTCGAATGTTAGTTAAATTATATTCCCTTGAAGAGTAAGATTTTCCTCCTTCTCCCTTCTATTTCGTTGTTTCGGCTCGATCTGGAACTAGGAAACTGACAATGTCAAAAGGTGGGAACCGCCCGTTCCTTGAGGCGCCGGCTCTTTTCATGTGAAAGGCCGTCTTTTGCTTTAAATGCAGATTTATGGCACCCATATTCAGGAAGCAGCTTCTTGAACAGCTGGAACTCTTCTCAAGAGACAAAACATTGTCCATATACAATCACTTTTATCGTTAAAAAGTGAAATCTTACCGAAATGTTCCTGGAAAAATCTTAGCTTCTTTTACAAAAACGCCAAGTTATTTCTAGTTTTCAAACAATTATTCAAGGTAGCAAGCACTCTGTTTCCAATGTTCTTAAACGATTGTCGAACCAATAGAAGCATTTCGAACGTTTTCCGATGGTGTCTTGGTTCTTTTACTTTCGTTAGGGACTCAGTAAATATGGTACTATCGAGCTTTTAAACTACATAAATCTGTACATTTACTGGGTAAGTTTTTTATAAGCTTTCAAATTTTCTGAGCATATTTAATATTTTTATGAAATGGTACATTTAATTTTTCGTTATCATTCCTCCCCTTATTTATTTTTCGTTTTTGGAGTTTTCTAATGCCATTTTGAACAATATAGTTCCAAAAGCAACTTTTCACATTAGTTGCATCTTTTTTTGTCCATCTCAGGTTTTTATTGTATTTATCTTTAAAATATAAATTTTTATCTTTTAGATAACTTACTTTATCCAAATCGTATCTGATTTTTTCTTAAAATGCTTTTTAAAATTTGTATTGAAGTTTTAGTCAAATAGATGCACAGAAAAAAAGTTTGCAGAAAAACTTCCTTTATTAAGTATTCGACTTGAAATTATTTAAATGCAATCAAATTATTTCATATTATATTAATTTCATTTGAATATTATGCATCTAAAAAATTTTCACAAAATAAAATTATAACGAAATTCTACCTGTAAAAGATGACATGTTGAAATCAATTGTACTTGGGTTCTCAAATTTTGCATTGAGCATTTTCTAAAGGCAACAGACTTAAAAAAATAATTTTAAACCTGAATATTAGTCGATAAATAATAATTTACTAATTAGCCTGTTTCCTTTCAAATAGCGCAACCCGGTAATGAATTCTAAATTCACTGGCATATAATACTGTATTACATGAAAAAAAAACTTAAAATACTTTTTTAAAATATCCTAATAAAAAAAGTCTTTAAAATCATCGCTTATTTTTAAAGTAGTGGTGATAAATCATGTTATACATTAATATAAAAATCATTTTTATAAAGTACAGCTTCTCTCTTTCTAAATACGGAACACTTTCTTCTTTCGTTTAACTTTTAACAAATTAGTATCTACTTAAGTATGAATACAATTTTTAAATATATTTTCCAGACATTAAATATAATTGTTTTCAATTAAATATCGTGTAAATTTTGATTAAATAAAAGTAAATAATTACATTTAGTTCTAAATCTGATGCTTCAATGAAATCGATGGCTTTTAACTTTTTTTTAAATCTTAGAATTAAAAATAATCTGTTTAAAGCATCAGTTGCATATATTTTGTATTTACCGGCATTCATTTTTTTTTTATTAAAAGACAATTATACAATCTAGTGATAATAAAACTGTAGCAAATTTATATACTTCTCCCCTTTCATCTGGTTATCATTTCGTCCAATAAAAAATGAATTAATCAATGAATATTATTAATATAATAAAAATTTAAACTTTTATGTTTTATTTATATCAATGTAATTAAAAAAAATTATATCTTAGGCTATTTAGAATCGTGATTATAGTTGACATTGATTATTTCTAATTAATGCAATCCAATTGAATGATTCCAAATGAAAGTATTGAATAAATTAACTATTTCCGAGGGGAAAAATTGAATTTATTAAAAAAATTATTTAAAAAAATTACTTCAATTAACTATGTAAAATGTTATAGAAATTGAAAGGAATTGATAAACGATATCAGATGTTGATATACAATTCAATAAACAAAGCCAAACTTAACTTTGAAATTCATGTATCCAAAGTCAATCAGAAACAGATAACTGCCGACATCAAGTAACAAATTTCTCCGTGCTTTTTCAAGTTTTTTTTTTAACCTATTCGTATACATTAAGCAAATACAGAAGTTAAAATTATTATTACTAGCAATGTATGATATCACCAAAATTGCAAATAAGCCTTCAAAAGAAATTGAAATTGAGATCTTTAGAATGATGAATTTAAGATACGTAAGATTTTCTTCATATTGTCATCCTTTCGAAGGATATTGAAGAAAAGAACTATACAAAAGAACTTCAAACTATTTTTTCTTTAATCTCTACTATACTACTGCTTATCTTCTGATTCAAGGATTTAATAAACTAAGCTAGCAATATACTTACTTTAAGCTTTGAAAAGAATGCGGACCAAATTCCAGCAAGAAAGCTTATACCTGTACGTTTGAATGAAGAATACGCAGTTAGATTATCTACTTTAAGTATAAATGTCTCATATGCTTATGAGCAGATTTTAATTAGGCTAGTTAGTTGTATTTGCAAATAAATATATGTAATCAATCCATTCTTCGAAATTGGAGCTTTCGCAATTGTCATTCTTGAAAAACAATTGACCAAGTTAAATATTCTTGAAAATTTTTTTGGAACATCAAGATTTTTTTTTACTAATAAGCAAGCGTTCTCATGATTACCTGCCATTAGCATGTGTGAGTGTGGCAGCCATTTCTTTCACACCATTTTAGTTTGGTGCCAAGAGTTTTTAACAGATCAGCAAGAAACTTAAAGACTACAGAAATTAAAATTGATTTTCAAACTAGTTTTTCTTTAATCTCTACTATACTGACATAGGGTTAAGACCTTTTTAAAAGGTCTTATTTAACCTTTTATTTGGATTTTTTTCTATGCATATCAATCATCCTCTTGTTATTCTATAAATTACTTATTTTATATAGGCATCTTCATGAATGCACAACAACGGTATTGAGTAATATTACCCTGTTCCTCAACTGTAAGTGACGAAATTAATATGTAATGAAATCTTTTCAAATATTTCTTATGCAATGCAAAAATTACAATAAGATTTTTAATGATTGTTTACTTATTTAATTCCTCAGTAGTAACGATGAAAGAACACCGCCGCTATTTAAAAAAATGCCTAATCTCCTATATCTTTATTTTGTTATCATAATTATTTTGATTATGATGATGAAACTATCAAATAGTAATATCTACGCGCTATACTTAGGATCACGTGCTCAAGGTCAACAGAACCAGGAAGAATGACTTCGGTTTACTTCTAATACGCGCTGCATTTAGTTTCAAACCTTATATGAAGTTGCTACTAGGAACACACTTATGCTATTTTTTTAATTCCACATGTGTTTTTGTTTTACTTTACTTTTTTTTTCTAACCTGCCGTTTTCCTTTACCTATGCGTGACGCGATCACATTTCGCATGTAGTGTATGAATGATGGGCGATTACGATTATTGTAATTACTGCGAATCTACATCGTGGAGTAATTTGATTCGAGAAAATTCATCTGGAAACTGACCTCTCGATTGGAAGGTTCAAATTCGGAGGAGATGCTATTCAGATAGTATACTAAGTTTAGTTTCATTCACTTATGCAAATATCATTCTGAGAAATACTAATCGTTTCTACTTGCATCTTTTTATTTTCCTAATTTTCTTCTATATGATTCGTGGTCCACAATTTGGAATGGAAATATTCGGAAGTACAAACAGGATTGTGAAATAACATAGAATTTTCTGAAATTAAATCAAACTTTTCTGTGTTCTTAATTTTATACGCGCATTTATTAAATAAGTAGTTACAACAATTTTCATCGAAAGAAATTAAATAAACTGAAAATGACATACATATATATATATATATATATATATATTTCTATATATATATATTCCATTTGTCTAGAAAATAACTATTACATTTTAATTTTCACGCCTTAGAAAGTTCCATACTTGAAGTCTTAAGTTTATTGAATACATCTTGATGAAAATTTAACTTACTTTTATGAATTAATATTTTTACGATACTACTTATATATGTAATAAATATTAGTTATTTGCAGTATTGAATCACCCCCACTTTTTATTGTATATGCAATATAAAGAAAGTATAATAATATTCAAAAGTGATTTTGATGAATCGGAACATTTTAGATCCCCCCGGACTTTGGAAAACGGTCGGGACAAAGATAGCTCAAACTATTTGCGCTAGACGGTTGAAACTTGGTATAAGGTCTTTACACAGTTTGCATCTATTTATCAAATTTGGAGTAAAATGTTTTCAGAGGAAATCCGTTTATCCGATGGACTGTTCGGATGCAATTTATCACAATAAATGTGAAGCGGAGAAAGATATATTCAAAAGATTTAACATCTATATTGCGGACATCTGTAAAATTTTGAACGAAATTCAAAGAAGTATTGACCATCTGTAGAATGGATACTTAAAAACATACAAGCGCGATGATTCAAAAATGCAATGATTTAATAATTCAAATTTGGTATAGAATTTTGTGACTGCAAGTGTAGTTTTGTGTCAAATCTTGGTTTCAGTCAGATATGAAAAACACGTTTGAAAACAAATTTGATTTTCAGATACTATTAACTCCACGCATGTGTATAATTAGGCTGCTCCGATCAATTCAATAAAAAAAAGCTAAATTCAGTTAAACTATAAATCTTTTGTAACTATTGTGAGCCAATGTCATGGAGGATGCTCTCTAGCATGGCACGCATATTTAAGAATCTTCGAGAAAATTTTGTGGAGATCATTCAAGCTAGGTTTTATTTGAAATGACTATTCAGATTATTCAATTCAATGTTAAATAATTCCTAAACTGAGTTATTTTGAATTAAGTTATTTCTTTTTTTTAATCTGGATGTTATATTACATCTATCAAGTAGAATATAATTCAATCGGGTCTTTTGATAGTCCCTCTGTCTTTTGTTTGTTTCGCCGATAATAAAGCTCAAATTATCGTTCAGTTCAAATTTAGCGATGTAATTAAGTTGCATTTTTAACAGAAATTAAATATTTCCTGAAGTATCTCGAGGAATAATTTTTATCACCTTTCTGTCTTGCAATTATTTCGTTTTCCATTTTTATCACGAAGCCCTGAAGCTCTTAAAAAAAAGTATCGTCTGATTTACAACTCAGAACGAAAGCTTGTCTTTTACAAACATTCAGCTCGCGCACAGCGTTATGTTTTCTGCACCAAATATTCCAGTCATGCTACTGTACGTCCAAGTCGTAATTCAACCTCTTTTGTTGTATTTCTATTTTATTTTTCTTTCAGTGTGGGAAAAGTGAAGCTTCACAATGTATATATATGACTAGATTTTAATACCCGATTCCTAAGTCTACGTACATAAGTCATGCCTTTTAGAGTCAAACCGGTTGAAAGTTCAAGTTTATGGACGGAATTTTTTTGTTCATTGCAGCAAAATCTGACGCATTCATTCTTGCTTTTCGATAAAAGAATTTGAACCCAAGAAAAAATTAAATAATAAAATGACGCAAATCCAGGATTGAATAACCTTAACAAGTTCATTTGCATTTTAAAGTAAAATGTTTATCTCCTATGTTAACCTGCCTCTTTTTTTTGGTAAAATTTTGTAAACAAGCTAGGTGTTTGTTTTTAACCTAAGTATGCAAATTAGAGTAAAATGCAATAAGATATAAAGTTTTTAAGATTTTACTTTTAAATAGATAACAAGAGTTTTCACAACTAATTCTGCACCAAATAAGTATGAAAAAAAAGTATTTTTAAGTGATGTAAAAAATAAATGTAGATATAATTTTGGAATTTTTTTTAAATTCCATTCCATTTCATAGAATATAAATTAGATTCATACAACGTTCTTAAATACTTTTATTATTCTCTGAAAAGCTGATAATTTTTTTAATTCATAATTTATAAATTTTCAAATAAAAAAAAAATTTAAATTCGCTGTTGGAAGTCGCCAATAAAATGGAACTAAAACTTTGTTAATCGATGATGAAAATATTAAAACTTTGTATTGATATGGTGAATGCTCAAGAATAGAAATTCTGAACTACCGCATCAGGATAGAAGAGAAAAATTTATAGCAAATTCCCTTTACAAACATGAAGTGCAATGACTAAAAATGTTTGCGAATATTTTTCTAATTTGCATACTGCTAGACAAATATTTGATTATTAAAATATACTAAATCACAAAGAATAAAATTCTGAAATTATTTTTGTAATTGTTATTCCTTTATTGCGAATTATGGCAATGAAATGGATTTTCTTCCTTGTTGCTTTATCAACTTTTTTTTTATATTGGAGAAAAGGAAGAGGGGGGGGGAGTCTTGATTTATATTTCTGTTCCATAACCTTGAGTTTGAAGTAACATACCACCATACGTCTTAGCAATAAACTACAGCCTTTTTCTTTATTTTTTGCTGTTTTGTAGTTAAAATAAAATCATCATTTAATTATTTTAATATTTCTGAAGAAGGGGGGGGGGTCAGTTAGTTTTAATTTAGTGGATAAAAATAGTAAATAACTTTTCAAAATACCAAAAAGCTTTATCTGTCAGATCGAAACACTTAAATATCGTGCAATTATTATGAATCTAATTTTTATTAGACATTACAATCAGAAGTACGAATATATTTGACATTTAATCGGATATTCTCGCCCTTCTCCCTTTTTTCTCTTAGGGACGGCTCACCATATTTTTTTAAAAATCTTAAATAGGATTAGAAAATCAATAGTTAAATAAAGGATAAAAATTGTAAAAATAATCACATATTGAGAAAAGTTATATTTTTTCAGGTAGCAGCTTTTCCAAATTCATAGGAAAGACCTCATGCCATTTTAGATTGGGAAGTCCAAATTTTCCCTCTGGTTTAGAAAATTGAGTAAAATTCTAATTGCTGTCGTCTATTTAGGCCTTATCAGTTTTTTCTTCGAAAAAAAAATATAAAAATAAAAGGCATCAGAAATTTATCCTAATTAATATTTACTGTAGGTCACATCTTACTTCGGAGAAAATGAAAATTTCCATTTGGTATCTTTAAATGGATTCTTTTATTTTAACTATTTTTCAAACATTTAGTGAAGTTGCATCTTGCCAATTAATTGTATTTCCCAAGTACTTTTTTATTGAATGAAATCTTATCAGCAATTAAATATTCTGCTTTTCTTAAATCATTTAAAATGAACTAACTTTAAATTAAATGTAATTACGAATAGGAAGTGAAATACTCTTTAAATAAAAATAATCTTTATAACTTCATTTTATTGCTATTTAAGTGTTTCAATGAAGATCGAAACTTCTCTTCTCTGTTGAAACTTTGGAATGCTACGTGTTATGTTTCTTAAAAAGTAGCATCATACAACAGAAATTTGATTATCAAGCTTCCAATGTCAGGCGTCGAACATCTGCAATGGAATATTCCGTTAATTGGTTATATTCATTTCCTACTCGGAGGAAATGACAAACATCTGTCGAAAATCATTCTTCTGTATGTGGATATGGCTAAAAGGCTGGAGCCATTTCCAGACGTTAATCAGCTAAGCTATTTGTCAATTTTTGAATAACAAAATTGGTTCAATGTAATACTATCATCGAAACATCAACAACTGTTAACTCCTTCCACGGATACACTTAAACTGTCAATCTTAGGATCAAACATTCACCACATCATGTGACATAAACTGCTGCTCTGCAACTGATGAATGATTTCGCTCAAAGTTCAGTGCATCGTGCAGTGTCACTTTTGAGTAACTTTTCTGCTTACATTGATTGTCATTGCGACACGTTTATAGAATAGCTGAATTTTCAGCATTTAAATCATCATTTCAGTGGAAGTATTAAACCATTTAAACTTAATTATAACATTGGAAATGTTTCATTATAGCAAAGTGACCTTTATAATTTTAAAGGGAATGAGATAACAAAGGTTTGAAAAATGTCCTCTAACTCACAGATCATATAAATTCATAGTCAAGGAGGATCAAATTGTTACAGAAAAGAAAATAAAATATACTAATTTTACAGAATATAAGAATTACTTATTGTGGAATTGAGAATATCAAATGTTATTAGTAATTTATTACGAACATTCCAACGCTTCTCAGAATTTCAAATTATTCAAATTAAATGGAATCATACAAGATCTGGATAATTTTTAAAATTATTGACGAAATTTTTATTCCCCGATTTCAAAACCAATGATGATGATAATGATGTCGTGTCCATGTTTCCACGGAAAGGGGATGCAGTAGTTTTTGAGAGTAAAGACCCCTGAGCACCCAGATGGCAGAAGTCTGACTTCTAGCTCAAATGAAGGTGACACTAGCATTCGCTTGCACAACCCCTTTTTAAAGGGGGGGGGGCACACTCAAACATCTCGCAAATAACACAGAACAACAATCGAACCAACGCCCAGATCCAAAACCACTTTTTCATTTATTATATTGTACATAATAAGATTATTTGAAACATATAAGATGTGGTAATTTTGCCGTCTTCATTTGTTTTCATTTGGAAGATTCAGTTTGCAAATTTTTATTTCTCAAAAAGTGGACTGGATAACTAAAGCCTTTCTGCATTTTGATTATACGAGTTTGTCACATTTGTTCAGTTAAGAATGAAAAGATTTAAAAAAAAAATGATGAATTATTAATAGTAGTTTATTTCATGTCTTGATTTAAATCTACATCTAGTTAAAACGAGTAATCCAAACACCTTAGAAAGCTGTGGATTCTATTAAAAATGATAAATGCTTATTTTATATCTATTTTTATTATGTTCATCTTCTAAAAGTTCATGCCCTGATTAAAAATTTATTACTCGTATAAACGAATAAAATTAACCTCGAATTTGAAACCGTGTCCGGTGGGTAATCTATCTAAAATCAGTACTTCACTCCAGGGGCTTGCAAAAGAGTGTTCTTCCCAAATGATTAATGATTAGAAGAAGTTCTCTTCACGGATACTTTTTTTATGGAATAAAACAAAAATTCTGTAAAAAGCTTGGAAGTTCAATGTTAATACCCTCTTGCGACATCTTTTTTTAACTTATAAATTAAGGGTATCGAGGCGTAAAGTATTTTTATTAAGGTGAAATTAATAACTTTTAAGAAATAGGGGTGGAAAGCACTTGGGATGGTTTGTCTGTTAGATTTTTAAAAAATGAGAGGTCGTGAGTAATATCTTGATGGTACTGCCACATAGATTTCAAAAGGTGATACAATAAAGAAGAAAGTTAACGCTTCTGATAAGTTTACACACACCTTTCTTAAAAATTGAAGTTTCAATTGAGCAACAGTTTGTAAGGTTTTTTTTTTTTGTCTAGCCTCTCCATGATTTATTAGTAGCTCTCTCGGTTCACTAATCATATCGGGTTAACATCTTAACATTCCAACGACCCTTACAGATTTATATTTTCGAAACAGTGATTTCAAAACCCATGAACTTTTTTCCTCCTGCGATTTATTTCCATCACGGAGCCGTGGATGTAACGTTCCTTCGAGTATTTTTTGGGGTAGCGCAATCTTGCAGAAGAATTATGTGTAATTTCAGTTCATAAGGAATTCGCACAAAATATGATTTAAAAAAAATATCTTTCTTATCTTTAAGTAATTTAAGAGCAATTATGGTTTCTTTCGAATCGAAATTCGAGAAATATAATTGTTAATGAATCAAAATCATAACTACTGTGCAACGTACCGTAACTTGTGTGGCAACGGGCATCCAAGATATTTCGACGCTTCTATTCAAAAACCTTTCTTACTTTACTTTTTTTTCAGAATACTATCGTATTTAGAACAGTATAGTTTTCAAAATATGAAATATTTTCAAACACTATGTATTTTAAAAGTTATAATTAAATAACTCTTCTTTTGAAAAGAGCATTTTTATCCATTTTCATTCAAGTTAAATTGTTATTCATAAAATGTTTTTTTACGCGAATAAAAAAAAATAATTTAGCATTAGAAGTTTATTGCATCCTTATTTTTCATGCATGTCTAAAAAGATCCTTTAAGCCCTAATGAAAGGGTTAAAAATCATGGATATTTGATAGATTAATTTTTTACCACCTGAAGGAAATCCCATTTTCATTATAGATCCATCACGTAGGTGAATTTAAATGCTTATTACATACATTGAGGTTTAACTATTTCGATACAGAAACGCCTGAAACGCTCTTAAAAAGCATTAAATACGACTTATGCTCCTAAATACTTTTAAAATGTTCATCTTTTTCATCATAAAATGTGATTGATTTAAATATAAGAGTTTGATTCATTTGAAAATCTTCAGTTTAATAGAATCCACTTTTGCGTAGCAATTTTTTACTAACTGTCATAACAATTTTTGCTAGAATTGGGAATGTCTCTCAATTTGGAAAGGACGACATGAGTTGTTAAAATATCCGAAGTCAAAGGATACCAAGATTTTTAAATGTCACTTCTATTGGTATGGTGTGAAAGAGATGAATACCGATTCAAACTTTCATCAGATCGCTTGTGTACAAAATTGAGTCGTCTCGGAAAATAATTGTAGCCCACCATACTGATCTGATTTAATTCATCACCTTATTAGCTAAGTCCCTTATAATAAATAGATTTAAAAAATGCTTGCATTCATACTTTTATCATCCACTGATATATTAAATACTTTTACATTTAAAAAGTCAAAGAAAAAGCAAAATGTGATGCACTTATTCTCAAAAATTTGGTTCACATAACTTGACAATGTACATCCTTCCAACATTTTAAAATACAAACATTCAAATCATACGCTGCAATTAGCATAAAATCTCAAAGCACTGATGATAAAATTGATTCCAATATTCTTAATTATATTGAGAATTCATAGTTATATCCTATTCATAATTTCCTTTTGCTTGGAAGATGAAAAATACATCCAGAGCTTTGAATAGAATTTACTCAATTTGAGTTTTATGGCTTATTTCAATTTATGAGAATGTTATCTAATATATTTATTTTACTATGATACGTCATATTTTTTTAAATTGACCAAAGAGTTGAATTCTTTGCAGATTTTGATAATTGCTGTAATTTTTCTTGTTATCAAATATTAGCCAGTTTTTATAAAAATTGGCATGAACTTTGCGCAGCCACAACTTAAAAAAAATAGTTCATGGATTGAAATTTACTGCATTTAAAAAAAGGCATTCAGTTAATTTTCTTTCTTTGTTTTTCTCCAGAAGAAATAAATTGTCACTACTACTTTAAAATTAACAATGTTTGAAAATGTAATTTTTAAAACAATTGATTTTGACAACACATTTTGAATTCCGAAGTCAAAAATATAAATATATGCGTGTATTAAAAGCAAATGTATAGTATGTTTCTGCAATATATTTTTTCATAATTAATCTTT
Source organism: Argiope trifasciata (assembly GCA_026543055.1). Taxonomy (NCBI): domain Eukaryota; kingdom Metazoa; phylum Arthropoda; class Arachnida; order Araneae; family Araneidae; genus Argiope; species Argiope trifasciata. The sequence goes on from JAPMOQ010050981.1 coordinate 3,808,890, forward strand.
GATTTGAAATTGAAAATAGCTGAAAACTACACGTTGAATTATTTTTGATTTTCTTCAATCAAAATGTGTTGGCTGAAAAGCTTTAACTCCTCAATGTAATGGCAAAAATCTCAATATTTAAATAGATTATGAAAGGAAATCAAGGCGATCTTCATTTTCACCCTGGTTATCTTAGACACAGAAATTGGCCCGATTTCAATGGACAGCAAGAAATAAAAACGGAACAGCATAGTCCTATCGAGGTAAAATTCTTTTATTTCTCGTTCCAAGCTCCTATCTACCAAAGTTTCAATTCAATGCAGAAATAATGTCAATAATTGCATAGACAGTAATTGGCATGTAAAATAAACACATGCATATTTTTTAAAATGATAATTTATAAAAGTTTTTAATGTCTACCATTAAATGCCAGAAATAAAAGGTCAAATTCTCAGATCTTTCCGTTCATATTTCTTAGAAAAACTTTCAAACGGACGAGTTTTCTTCCGGTTTGATTTCACTCTATGAGCTGAACACTTATTTTCTTAAACATATCTATTTTTAACTGTTATTTCATATATTTATCAAATTAAGATCAGATAATTGTATCTGCAAAATAATTGATAATCCTACACATTATTTGAATTTTTTAGTGAAAAAACGGGTATCGGTTATAATGCACCGAATATTGTCAATTCTCTAAAACAGAAACTCTCCGCGTGTTTTTGCATAGGTCTGTAGATCTTTATTTCACCGAAATAGGGATGACATGCAAGTTTAAATTAAGAATGTTTAATTAGGATCCTTCCCCATTGAAACTACACGATCAATACGCAAATTTCAAATTAAAATGACCCGGTCCAAACAGTGAAGAATAAAGCTTTAAAAATATCTAAGGGGAGGCGGAAGGTCAGAAATTTCAGAAATGCGTTCATCCAACTGTGCAACTCTTTCCAGGATAAATTCGTCCAAAAGCACTAGTTTAGAAATCCCTGAAATGTGCGATAGTATGAAATGTTATTAAAACCTAGCATTTGAACAGCGATAAAAAATGACATACTATTAACAGAAAAGAGAAACAATTGCTCTTTCTTGGAATTTGAACTAACTCTGTATCAAGATCAATGAATGAAATGTATCTGAATTATAAAGTACTGGATCTATTTATAAAATCTATAAATTATGAGCTTTTTGAGAATAAGGAGAGAATGGAGCTCTGAGATTTACTTTCCCTAAGGACTCCTTAAAAGTTTAATACAGCCCTAGATAAAGTCAGGCACTTAAACGATCTCCCCAGCCCCTCACTATTTCTGATGCCTTTTCAAACCTTTTTTTTCCTACCTTGGTCCATAATGCCTATTTTCAAAGAGCATAGAATGAGAGAAATTGGTACGATGGAACGAAGAAATTTTTCATTACCACAATGGTCAATTTCTAAGCGCAAAAATAAATAAAAATTCTGGGGATTACAATGCTAACTATGCATGCTTTTTATACTTTGAGAATTTCGATTTGACGTCACAGTTAAAAAAAATATGACGTTGAAAGTATTTTTAATATTTATCTCAACACATGAGATAAACTCACTTTTTAATGTTTCCCTTTTATTTTTTTCATTTAATGGATATGAAAACAAATTTATTCTATTTCCGAAAACCCATATATTTTGTCTTCTGGTTATGTATACATCTTGATTTTCTGAAAATGCGAATTAGATTAAGAGCACAGCTTAACTGCAATAATTTCAAAATATAGTACTATTTTCAAACAATATATTTTAAGTCTAAACAAACAATAAATTACATTTTAAGTGCAGAAACTTCCATCTGAAGGAAAGGAAATCTTCTTATATTTTGACTTGTAAATACCGAAATTCGATGACGTTCGGAAATGTTTTTTGTAATAATACCCCATGAATGAATAAGCCATTCATCAAATTTCCAATATATTTTCAAGTTTGTTTGTACCATAGATTTAGAGTACTCTCCAAATTTATTGAATAGTGTATATCATTCATAAAACTGGAAATACTTTACTAAGTGGCTTACCCCTTATGGCAACAAAGTCGATAGTGAGCGCGGATCCAATAAACTTGCAATCCAAGGCAGTACAATGATGTCAAACACAGGGTGATGCCGGATCCATGACACAACTTTAAGACCTCGAGTAGAACACTGTGACAATCATTTATTGTATACGAATGCAAGACCTCGTGAACCGGTGAGGAATAAACACAAAAAACTGTAGATGATCTGAAAGAAATGCTTATTAACAGTGTTGTTGACGTGCTGTAGCTATTCAACATCAACAGTCATATATGCTAGACAACGTCAGTGAAGTGATTCGCCAACACGTTCAAAGACGTGAAGTATTTCACGCATGCACTCATACAGCAACTACGAATCAACGAGATCTTCAGCCGAGTCCTGATGGATCGGGATGGCTGTGGGCTCGTCCATCACATTCCATAGCCCTCCAAATTTTCCTATTCATCTTTTCTTTTTCCTGTGTTTGAGCCTCAGAACATCTCTTGTACCTAAAATTGTTACGTTTTCCTATACCAGCCCATAAAGAGACGATTCTTCAAAATCATACACCAAAGTTTTAAGCTTTTTCACTGGCGAAATATTAAACAATGACAGTCAAACTCTTTAGCGATTACCAGTTCTTGTTATCTGGTCAGATAATTCACTTCTTTGCCATCCACATACAGTTCTTCTACGTTTTAGAAATATAGCAGTTAAAATGGGCATTACTCTGCAATATTTTCGCATTACTTATATAGGCATCGTATAAAAATGAATCGGCAATTTTTGATTTAGTATTATTGACTTAGCTGTGTTGTTAGCTGGATATTCATGCTAAATTGGGAAGTTCTACTTGTTTTTGATATTAAAAAGATGAAGTTTCTATTCATAAACAAAACATAGGGAAACTTTATCCTGTAATGACTATAAAATGATAAGCGCAAAATATTTTACCATGATTTTAATTTCAAAAAGGCGAGTTTTACACGAATCTGAGACAGTCAAATAATGAAGCCGAAACGTATTTTAAATGCAAGATTAAAAAATTTTAGTTTAAGCTTAATTGCCATTTTTCAATTCCTACTATTAGTTCACACTCTCCCTTTATTTATTTATACATCTTGGTCAAATTTTCTATCGTTAATAAAACATTTTTTTATACATCCACTTAAGCTCAAATTCATTTTTTAAACTTGCAGTGGATGACGATGTTAATACAGCTTTTTCAAAAATTCATTAATTTAATTTTTAATATTTTAAACAGTTTTAGCAGTTTGTAATGAAAGTTGAAATCAACAGGCAGTAGCTCAATCGGTAAAATGCAAGGATTTCAGTATTTTTCAAATGACATTTCAAGTGATGTTCAATACTTGCGGTGATAAATTGTAGACCATCATCAACTTCATAAATTTGTAACGAAAAAAATAGAAAGCGAATAAATAGCAACAAAAATAATAGTCCCAACACCATATATAGAAAGGAAAATGAAAAATTGCCAGGAAATCCCCTTTCTATTTTTTCACTTAATACTGTGATTCTGTCATATGCATATATATTTATATTACTTTTTATTAAATAATTACAATTAACTTAGATAAAAAAAAAGTTCTTTGTTAATTTAAGTAGGAATGGACCATAATATAAACTTGTTTTCTAGTTATATGAATACCATCTAGAAACTTTGATGTAAAAGATTTAGTTATCCAGATATAAGTAAATTATTCTGCAAAGAATTTATTAGAATCACGAAAACAGTTCTCAGAATCATGGAAACAATTTTTATGGATTAAAGTGAAAGATATATTTCTTGTTTAAACTTTTATTTATACTCAATTGAAATAACCTGGTTATGCACACAAGGTATAGGATTTTATTGCCGTTCTTTTCACTCTCGAAATAAGTGCAGAATTTGGAATGAGCAGAGTCAGATGGGAAAAAATCAAAACTTATTTTGGAAAATATTACACTTTAGCTTTTAAAGATATCTACAGTTTAGCTACTTTGAAAGTTGAAGGAAACCAGTGGGAGTAGCCTCCCTAAACTTTCTCGCCTTCAATCTAGCAAGTAAGAAGTATTAACCCTTGACGGGAATTTAGCGTTTTTACTGACTCAACTGTAGGATCCTTGGTGACTGTTTTGGCGATTAATCCCTGACGTGCAGTCATAATTATTCCAAAATTGATTTTGGCTTTCAGGCGCGTTCCATCGATTGAAATAAAAAAATTAACATAAAAATGCACTTAAAGTCGTAGAATCATGTATCAAATTTGATTCATTCAAGTCATTATGGTTTTGAATTATAGCGTTTACATGTTTTTGAAAGCACAGATAGACAAACAGTTGTAGTTGTATTTCGCTCAAAAGTTGATGAGTGTCTACAATATAGAAATTGTATTTATACACTGTATTTTATTAATCTAGTTATCTTTGTTTGGGCTTATATTCGAACAGCCGGACAGACAGACTTTCTTTGAACAGATTTTTAATTTTGGTGGTTAATATTTTTTGGTATACTGAATTAATCTTTTAATTAGATAACCATAATGTCATTTCGCTATTTCAATCCAAATGAAAGAGGTAAAAGTGCAGGCACATGACTTGTTTAAAAAAATTATTAAATTTACAGTTTAAATTTTTTAAATTCCATTAAATGATAGGGTAAGCTATTGCTCACGTATGAGTTAAAATTATTGAAGGGATTTGGTTGGATGTACTGCATAATTTTGAATCTTTGTCAAATATTTTGAAAAAGTCTGACAAACAGGAAAACCTATACTTTTAAACAAACAATAGAACATTAATTTTAAATTTTCTCATGCCGAAGCCTTCAATACAATCCCCTCCCCTTCGATACCTAGTTTCTACATTTAACATTCCGTTTCCTACTGCGGAGACGAACAAATCACGACGAAAAATGTTACGAAACTCATTAATCACTGGAAAGAAAAAGTGTACCATGTACAAAAAAAGAAATTGAACATTTTCTTGTTGTACTGTTCCTACTGGGCAATCAATCATGTTCTTATAAACAAGTAGTCGCGCATCGAACTCTGTTTCTGTAAACGGTCAGTTTCGTGAACATGAATTGCTCCTGTTGCTACTTCCATCCTGCGTGATATTTTGCTCTTACTCTTTCTTTTTTTCCTTTCAAAATTCTTCGACTTCGTGAACTTTCTTTTTGATAAGAGGGCAGTTATTAGCCGTCATTTCACATTTTCAATCTCTTCCCGCGTCATCGTGCGCGCGTGCTCAGCGTGCGTGGGTGTGCGGTGTTTTGTGGAGCGTGGATTCACGATCACTTTCGGAGCTGCGTTCCGCCTGAAGAAGTTCAGAAGAATGCTAAACGGTCTGGCCTCTCGGGGGTTCGCTCTTGTTTTACTTGTTGAGGAACTGTCAGAACTGGAGAAAGGCTATTCGCATCCATAGAAAATTCTTCAAATGCAATTAAGGAACTTTCACGGGCCGTAGAGGCAATAATACCTGGTTCGAACTCGGGTCCAGGGTCTAATCCGAGTGTTTTGTCTTTAATCAAGTAGAAAATCATTATAATTTAAATGAAATTAGGCTCTAATAATCCAATTTTAGTTTCTAATCTAACCTATTCCCCCTGATCCAGGATTAATATCTCAGTTTTAAAAAAAGGTGGGACCAATCCTTGTTTATTCGTTTTCAAAATACAAACAAACATTCAAAACTAAATTCATTGGTATTGTATAAAATTTTAAACCCAAAAATTAAATATACTAATAGTGCACTGTATATTTGGCATCCAACCCAAAAGCCTAAAATTATGAAAAGAATTGGCCAGTCCCTTCCAAACTTGTTCTTGACATGCGATGTAAACGACAATGATTTTTTTTTTTTTTTTATTTTAAGCTTAAAGAATAATTATGTCCGTCATCATACTTCATTCCCTTCTCCCTGCAATTTTCGTTTTATGTATGTGGCTACACAAAAAATTGCTTTGCACAAATGCTTAAAAGGGAAAGCAGAATCTAATATTTAATCATGATTGTTGTTTTCGATTGAGCGACATGACTATTTAACATGTATTTGTTTATAGCCGCACTTTCTAAATATAGACATCAAAGTTTCTAAAATTTAAAAGAAATTTTAAGTGAGAACTAAAATTGAAATGTCGGAGAAGGAAATAAAATTTCACGAAATCTCTTGTAATATCATGGATGCTTATTTCGTTTCAATTATAGTAATAAAAAAAAAAGGTGCCTTGTTTGCTACTCCGATGCTTGATGGTCTTTTGAGAATTTTTAAATGGAAAAGCAAGCTCAATCGAGAAACAAATCTAATTCCTGTGAGCCTGCTCTTGTTCATCGCAAAACACTTCTTAAATTCATTTTAAAAAAACCAACTGTCCAGATTTAAATTCGAACCTAAACAAGGATATCTCTCTATGTTCAGTAATAAAAATTGATTTGTATCTTTGCAATTACGCTTGGTTTAAAATAGTCATTATTTTGTAAATGAAATAATTCCAAATCTAAATAAATTTAATCTTAACTCTCTTCTTAATTTAGAATTGAGCAAGTACTTTTTTTCTTTCCTTGTATTTCATTGTTTAATAATCTTACTTATTTCGACGTGTGCGTGTGTGTGTCACAAATAATATTTTCTAACCAAATGTGAAAATTGGAAATATTTGTTCCCTGGCTGCGTGAAATTTTTTCTTGCTCTTGTGAAACCGGAAGAATTGGAAATATAATTGCTTGTTAAGTGGTAACTATTTTTCTCAAAATGTGAAATATTTTGCAAAAGTACTATTTTGGCAATCATTTCTGAATTCGCTTTCTATTTTTTAAATTGTCAATTTCTCTTTGTTTCACCTGTGACTTTAAAAAAAAAAAATTATGCTTCTATGCAACATGCATCCGATTTGGTGTTTTATTGCATTAAACATTTATACAAAACGAAAGATGTGCTTGTATGTAACTATTGCATATTTATTTCGATTGTTATGCATTGTATGAATATATATAAATCCACGAAAAAATCTTCCACTAGTAGAGTACAATTTTGGTCTTAAATTAAAATCTTTACTTTCTTCAGAATTATTTTATACTCCACATCATTAAAAATAGTTCAACGTGAATCGCTTTGCATCCAAAAAAATTAAACTGCTTTTCCTCAATTTCCAAATGGTAAAAATTAAGTACCGAACTGAGCAAAGTCGCTAAGTGGGCACCATGTTTTATTTTTATTTTAATTTTTAAGTATTCAACTGAATTACTGAAAATAAAATTCAAGATAATTTCTAAAAAAAAAAAAGAAAAAAAACATAAGAGTAGAATTTTTAAAAACATCCCTTTAAAGAAAAAATTCGCAGTGGGTAAATGACCCCTCAAGGAACAAAACATCGCGACATTTTTTGATCACATCAAACAGTGTAGCATTCAAGTAATGGGTCGCCGGGAACGACGACACCTTAAAGTATTTTGCTATTTGTGACCAACAACTCCATCTTATAGACTCGGTCACGGAGCCGCGATTGTGTCCTTGTAGAGGGGGGGGGGAGAAGGACGTCAAATGTGCTGAAAAAGCATCCGCCCGTTGCAGTGCTAAATCTAGCGTGTAAGCAATTCAAATTGTTCTTTTTATCTGAGAAGAGAACCGACATTTGTCACAATGATTCTGATCGACAAAGGCATTTTTCTTTCTTTTATTTATCTCCCCATTAATCCCCAGCCATGCGGATATTTTGAAACTTAAGAGAAGAGAGGTAAAACTCTAATAGAAGATAAACGTAATTTGGAGATGGCCGTGTGGGGGAATTACTATTGTTTGGTTTCTTTTTTATTGCTCTTTTCTCGAAGTGCCATTCAACTTCACGATCGGATATGATATCAGTTACATCTTTAAGAGCTATGTGGACATCTAGCTAATTTTTCTTAGATAAGGAAATACTGAATGAATTAAACTTCTAGGTGATTGGATTTCTCAAACACACTTTGATTTAATTTCCGCTTGTTTTATATTTGAGAATTAAGATTGTTGAGGATAAGATGTATACTGTCGGAGGCATTACACCGATATATAGATTTCCATATTTATTCCAAAAAATTGTATTCCAGTAGTTAAATATTTTATTCAATTATAAATTTATCGGTTGATTTAAATTTAATTTCACATGTATTCAGATTTCAATTTCAGATAAAAAAAATATTTTGATGTTTTATAGTATTACCGATAATAAGACCTAATTTAGAAATTATAAAGGAGACATTGTTTAAGTGAATAAAAACTCAAAAACTCATCAGATTTAAGAGTTATTTTTATTTAGTATTCACTTATGAAGTTTAATCATTTTTCAATGCTTGAAATTAAGTTTTCTGATAGAGATTAACAAAAAAAAATCAGTTTTAACAATAGCAGTTTAATGCTAATTAAACTAGCTTAAAAAGCAGTAATTTTCTTAATTAAAAAGGTCTTCAATTATACTATAATTTATGTTGCAATTTCCACCAATACTTTGTTTCTTTTCAACAAACATATCTTAGACCTATTACTTTATAAATTCTTACTTCATCGAATTCTCCCTTCAATCACTTTGAATGGAATTTTATTTTTGTTTTCTTACTTTAAAACTGCATTTTAAGCCTATCCATAGTTAAAAATTATTCTAATCAAAACATTCAAATATCTGGCTGTATAAAACTTATCAATCTGAAATTACGTTATCTATTATCCCCAAAGATCAAAAATCTAAACTAACTAATTAGGCAGGGTATTCGTTCTTTAATTACTTGTACTGCATTAAATGTATTTCTGCCAGCAAAGCTGCCATTTTTCAAAGAATTATGCTCGACATATATTTTACCATTAACTCATTATTTTAGCTGAATGGAAAATAACGAAATATAGATTAATCTTTATTATAAATATAAATATAAAAGTCTTGGAAAGGGAAATTGGGAGATAAAGCTCGAATATGAGAAACATGCACGTATTAATTACTGTATAATTTCTGTTAATCATTTTAAAACGCAGTTTTAAAACATAATCTTTTTTTTATCTTTACAAATGTAATTATTGTTGTATGAAGTTCAATTTCATTTAAGTTGAAATCACAGCTCTCTGAAGCAAAATTGGGCAAACTTTATAGAATTATATCATGTGCATAAAATAAACCTGATCTTATCGAAGATTGAACAATAGAGATAGACGTAAAATATTCTCTTTGACACATTTGTGTTATTTGACTTTGGAATTAAAATACAGTAATATTTTGCCTTTGTAACATCCAAAACACACATATATATAATCATTCATTCTTTTTTTTTTCTTCTCAATTTAACACCTCTGACTATTATGTGAATTGAATTTTCTTAAAAAATGAGTACTTTTTCAAGACCAGTGTGTTCAACTTGTAATCTTCCTTTATTTACGATTCGTGTCGAGTCGAGTTGTTTCCTAAGTAGTAATTCTTAATCTTGTAGCATCCGTCAACAAGAGATTAGAATAAATTATCAGATTTATTTCATTTTAAGCGGAATACCGTAATCATACTCGAGCAAGTTAGAAAGGAGAAAGTTTACAATAACTTTCGTCAGCCGGTTTCAAACATTGTATACAGATTTTTTTTTTCTTTTTTGTGGCTCATATTTTAAAAATGTATGGACTGATCAAGAATTTAAATGCAGGAAAAAAGAGCATACATCAATATTTAAGTCATTCATGTTTCTTTATACTTTTTAATTAACATAATTTGTAAGAATGAATTTCTGTGATTGAAAAAAAAAATCTGAGCCATCGATTTTTCTGCCATTTTGTTAATTTCAAAAAATATTATACTTGTTAAATTATACTGAATATTATACTATAAATTATAATTAATATTATACTAAATACGAAAAATATTATACTAGTTAAATTAAACTAATTAAATGGATTCTTTTATTATATTCGAGAACAAAAGCCAACTCGCTTGGAATTAATGAAAAAGTAGTCTGAAACAGTCTATTATATAGTCTTGTATAGTCTTTCTAACAGAAAATAGTTTAAAGAGTAGTATTTTTAAAAAAATGCCTTTGTTTCACTGCAAAAATTAAAATAACAAAAAAAAAGAACTTAATGAAATAGAATATAAAACCAACGTTATTTTTCTATCTTAAGATGATTTTAAAACAACTTAATACCGTTTAAATTTATTAATCATTCACAAAACTAAATATATGTTTGGTTAATTTTACAATATTGTAATTATGTTTTTGAGGAGACACATTAGTAGTATAAATTTTGTTTCAATATTCAAAGCATGCATGATTATGCATGAATATTCAGTGATTAACGAAAACTCTCTACCATTTGCTTCATATAAAAAGTTTCATATAAAAGAAAATTCATTTTTTATATACTTTCATGTATTTTTTCACATCTAAAGTCAAATGTTGTTATTTGAAATGGAATGAATATAAAAATACCAAAAACTATAGTAACGAAAAATATTGTCAATAACTTTCAGCGTCTTCTTTCATTCAAAACATTCCCTCAAAATCAACTAAAAAAGTCATAAAACTGAAATTCCTTTCTAAGTTTTCAAAAAAATTTTATCAATGAAATTTCTAAACAACCATTTTTTAACATCTTTATCTACCGAGATGCTTGACCGATTGTAGAAATATTTTTAAAACCGAAAAATGAGTTGGGTCATTAATATGAAAATTTTTCCTGCTCTCTTCTTTTACTTTTCTCCTGACCCAAAGCACTTTTACAAGCTGCTTCATGTGATTTACAGTAAACAGCCGTTGAATATAAAATTCAGGAACTTGAATCTTAAAGTTTTTCGTGGTGAACTTCCTTATGCAAGGTAATCGTCTCTGACAGAAGCATTAACATTCATAGTTAAAGGAAGCCAGCCTTTTTTTTAAGTGCCTTTTTTCCTCGTATACATTTAATAAAAGCATTCGCTTTTATCTCACGCCGTATCCTTTTATTTATTACGCTGTCTCCCTCAAAAACCCCATTTGGAGCAAGCACTCCGAGTTCTTGAACTCTGAGGTTATTGCGCGACTTAAATTTACAGTTTAAAAGAATACGCTCAAGTGGGGAAAAAAAACACCTGAGTAAAATCATGTTCTGACTCTAAGTAAGTATATCTAAGACGGCGTAAAAAGGTTAAACAGCTGTGCGCGCTGAGAGATATATACTTTGTAATCATAAATAATTTTTTATTTAGGAATTTCTTTTTTCCATTCCTACTCCCGATAGCCTTTAGCGAAGATACGTGCTTTTGCAGAGCACGTATTTTGCGTGCATTGTTTTTGGGATCAGTATTTACGCAAAATACTCCGCATAACTCCAGCTTCCCTTCATGTAGAAAGGTTATTTTTTTTTTCATCCCTTTTCATTCTTAAATGAGTGCTATAAATGAAAAATTCTGAGATCTTAAAAATATGATTTATAACTCGAGGATAATAAATTTAAATTAAAAGCGGTCGTATAATTCTACAGGAAGTAAAGTATGCTGGTTAAAACTATTTTACTGCAGTTACTGACTAGCTTCTAGAAGAATTTTGTTGACATAAATGGGTTCATAAAATTTCAGATTAAATTTTTTGGTTTGTTGGTTTTTTGCTTCTTGGAGTTCAAAATGTCAAAGGCTTCTCGCTTCATTCCAGTTAAAATGTATGCATATTTCCTAAAATTTTCTAGATTCAATTTTTGTTAATTAGGTATTTAGAATGTTTTTTATCTTCATTTTCTCTTCTTCGGTAAACAAACTATTTAACCTTCAGGCTAAAGAAACAGCTCATTTTCTTCGCTTACATGTCCATTATCTTGGAACAAATGGCGTCCTATTACCATATGCATTATTTTAGAAAAATTACCTGTTCAGGGACAATTATCTTAAGAGACGTAGTGGCGTGAATTCCTTCGCACTGTCAAAATCAAGTAAGCAAAGACGATTATTTTATTCGAAATTTTATCTTATTTCACTATTTTCTGAAAAACGAACTCAGTAGTCCATTTTTTTTCATTTGGTTTATTTGAAAATTTTAGGCGGGATTCAGTTCAGTCAAATGTCTTGTCATTTTCTAACTTGAATTTAATGAAACAAATAGTAATGTCTAGTAGGTATTTTTCAAGCATAAATCATAATATCCTAATTTCAATAAGATTTACCAATTTCTAAACTTTTTACTCATCTTAACAAATTTAAGTATATTCCTATTGGACAACTATCGATTTTAATGGTTCTCATATCTCGAGTTTAGGAAATTCTCTGCAGAGCATTGCCGATCATGGTCCCTAAAAACCAAATCCACCCTTCTTTCAAAAGCTTATATATAATATGCGCATAACACTTTCCCTTGTTTTCTTGCGAGCTAAGGTAACAGCAATATAAGTTGGTTGACTGGTTTGAAATATGTTGTTAGAAATGCAGAAAACTTGGATGAATTCATTAAAGAACCATCCAGCTTAAAGGTGGTAGAGAGGGAGCTAAAATTTTCATTCCGCTCTAACTTCTTCAATATTGAAGATAGGAAAATAAATTTAAATTGCAAAATTAGGGCCTCATTAAAATAAATTTTTGTGTTTGAAGTTTTTTGATTACGGCAATATCTTAGAATGTAGGGGGCTGAAAAAGGATTTTTAAGCTCTAATTTTGACTGTTTAAGTTAACATTTTCTGTTGCCAGATAATGGAGTAACGTAGACGTCAAAGAATCTATTTTTACATTCCAGCTTGCAGAGAGGATTTTTTTAATGTGATACTTACGAAGAGTATGAAGGAAAAAACTTTTAACTTTCCAAGTATCTTATTTCTTAAGCATTTATGTCGATAAACTTTGATAAATTGCTGGCATTCATGGCTTAAGTTTAATAGCTATTTAAAGAACATTCATAAAAGGTTTTACTTTAGCCAAAACATTCGGGAAAAAATGATATAGTTGAGCGATAAGGCACTGCAAAGAGAACAGTAGGCTAGAATCCTTCAAGCCTTTAGCTTTAATCCTCAGAGGACATGACAGTAGTAAGGGAATGAAGAGACTTATGGATTTCAGTTTTCATAAAGGAGAATTGTACTTGTATACTGTTGGGAGGACAAAATTGATCCGATTACAATTCATTGCACTATAAACTATTTCATCTGCAATGATAAATTGAGGGGAGGGGGCAAACGTAGATTTCTCCTCCGCCGTTTTTCATTTGCTACAAAGTATGCCCAAATGAAAAGTATATAGTGATTTTATCAGCTTCTTTTCCCGGAAAGTCTTAGATTATATTTGTCAGAAATAAATCTAATATTGCATAAATTGGACAGTGTTGTGTTGTCAAGTGAAAGATGCGATAGCACACGTAATATAATCCTATGATATCCTCTTGGGGAGCTTGGTGCCCAGTAATTTATTTTTTGTCGACAGGAGATGTTCCAACGCCGGTTGGAGAAGACATTTATAGTCAAATGAATATTTTCGAAACTGAGAACGTATCGTGAAATTTTTTATAACATAGTAGTGAAATTTTTCAATGGTTTAGTAGTTTTAATTATGGATATATGAACATAACTGTCATGGCACGATCAGGCGAATTGTATTTAATTTCTAATGTAAAAGTCATTGCCCTGTCATAAAACTAAAAAGCTTGATATACACTATATCCTGTATACATTCGACTGTAAATGTCAGCCCGTTAACAAATTCTACCGATAAATTTAAAGGGAATTTATCCGCTTTGAGGCGGATGAATCTGATATAAAATTTTGTGTTTGATTCTGTATCAATGATAAGCCAGCACTAATCAACTTCTGAAAAGAGATTCTTCAAAATAAACGCAACGAAAATAAACAAACAAACTTTTCCAGTTTTGCTACTTGGAATAAAACTAGTCTCCTTTCTATTTAGGCATATTTTATAGATATCAAAGAATGCGTTTTGAAACTGATTTCTTCTCAGTTAATTCAGTACTTCAAATGTGTAACCATAATCATCTTTATAAATATTGCATTTTTAATTCTTTGCAGCGTTCTATTAAATGTGTCAAAATGTGTTAGAAACCACCTATACGAAGTGATCAAGGTTTTTTCTATACCTTTTTTTACATAGACTTACTTTTCTATCAGATGCTAGTTTATTAGTCGGGTATCTTAAATTTCTTTTATGTGCAGTTTCTATTTGATGACTTAAAGCGTGAAAATGTGAAATGTAAGGAATGTCAATTTCTAAAGAATTCAACGACATAGTGTTAATTTTCTCCTTACTGATTCACTGTGTGCGTTAACACTGTTGCATTCTAAATATTTGGGGAAATAAATCCTATTCTTTTCTGAACTATAGTAATTTTGCACTCAAAGTGTACATGAGAAGTACATAGATGGTCATGTTTCATTAGTTTACAATCAGTTACTCATTGGTCGGATTAATTTAGTTCATCTTAAGTTTCGTGCAGGGGTTTTGGAGAAGAAAAAAAGGGTTGTCGTTTATTTATTTATATTCTCCACGTTCATTAATTTGCGCCGAACAATGCTAAGTATTATTATTTATGGTTTACACGACGGCCTCTTTTGCGTGTGTGCGTCTCGCGTGATACCACGTGACCAAGTGGTCACGTATTTTACACAGGGTATCTTCGGCTACTTTTTTTTTTAACTTGAGTATCTTTTTTTTTTCATTTTTTTTTTTTTTACAATTATTATTTTCTGTTTCGTTTTCGACCGCAGAGGCCACCTACCTTGACGTGAAGTTGCATTTGCCACGTAAGATGGGAGAGGAGACTTGTTACATTTCGTCTTTTGTTTCACGTCCCGTTGTTACACGCAATGTTTCGCACCAGCTGTCGTCTATTAAATTTATAGTTATATTAAATTATTTCAAAATTATTATTGCAAATTTTAATTCTTTAATTTAATTCCTTTTTATTTTACTTATTCGGAATTTTTCTTGAAATATTTGCAATTATCTCTGAATCCAAACGTTTAAAGATAGAATGGAATTGCTGTTAAATATATAATAGTAGTATATATTTAACAGAACTTTTCCTTACAGACCACCAAAACACGTTTCCTTAAAGAGCACTAATAAAACACAAAATACTCACAAAAATCATATAAAATGTCAAACGCCTCATTTTTGAGACCTAAAGCCCCCTCCCCAAAAAAGCAAAAATGAAATAAATTTCGAATAATAATAATGGCTTTGAGTTTTAAAATTGAGGTGTCTTTAAACATTTTAATTTGTGAGCATTTATAGTGTTTCATTAGTGTTCTACAAGGTATCCATATAATATTTGATATAAATTATTAACGTATTTTATGAAAATTTCTTTTAATTGAAAGTGATGCTGATTGTGAGTTAAGTAAAGGACTACTTTATCAACTTTCAGCTAATCATATTTAGGAATTTATTTTTATTTACATTCGACAATGCTTCTTCTAAAATGTTTCTACTAGTAATTAGCTTTCGACCTTAAGATATTTACACATTTTGGCGAGAACATCAAAAATTCTTGACACACACCCCAGAATTGAAGGGGAATATTCGAATAGAATTTTAAGTTCTATTTTATTCAATATAAATAGTTTCCATTTTCGTTCCTTTAAAAACATTATTTCATTTAAAAATGCATAAAAAAAACTATCCATATTCTTCAAGCTGATGTGAAATGTTTCTTACAATACATAGCATGCCATATAATTTTGTGAGTTTTTGCTTAATTTAAAAAATTTAATATACATTTTGATTTGAATGTGAAATAATGTCGACTGAATCCTTCAACGGCGGTATACAGCATCTATCTATTCTTCAATAATACATATGTACAGGAAAATATGACAATTTTATTATTTACCAGTAAAAGTTTTTTTTACTGTCAAAGTTAAGCAATTGATACTTCTTCTGTCATTGTATAATCATAAATTTCATTCTAGCAACTGAGATAGTTCATTTGTTGAAAATGGCACCATTTTGATTCAAATAACAGTTTACGTTCGAGTTACTTTCCTCCTCATTCTTATGTAGGTTATTAGTTCATTAGATACCTAATTTCAATATTCTTAATTTGCGCGTGTTGCTAACATTTCCTGCTTCATCATAGGATAATGCCTTTTAATGTTCCTTTCTCTTATGGATAAAGTATTCGCTCACAGAGCAATTGGTTACTAATTTGTCATTAATGAATCTTTCTGAAAATTATAAATCCTGAATGAAATGTTGATAATTATTTTTGTTACTAATTTAATATTTAATTGAATCGTCCTGTAATTTATAAATCCTGAATGGGAAGTAACCTTATTATTTGGAAGTGCTTCGTTTAACTAATAATTATCCTAATTTATGAGCTACCTTTGGCTGAAGAAAGCAAATTCTTCAGCCTAATAAATAATTTTAAAATAATTGTGGATGCTCTTACATTATACCAACTCGCACTAATCATAGATATTTTAATAGACTACTATTATATAAAAATATAGGATATTAATTTAAAAAAAAAGGATATTTTAAATCGTTCACTGTGTCTAATCTTAATTTCTCAGCGTGAAAAGAAAAGTTAAGTTCGTTTTGTTGTATGTGGACTAGCATAGCCCTGCAACAATATAATCTCCCACCCTCCTTGCCTTTAAAGGTGTTTTTTTTCCTTTATTAGCCTGGTAAGGCTGATCTATTAATTGGCTGATTTTGACCAGATTAGAGGAGCTTGTAGTAAATTCTTTTCCAATCTCTTTAGACACACAAAACATTTTCTTGGCATGAATATTAATTTTTGCGACTGACTTTGATATCTAGCTTGGACCAAGCCAAGCCTTTTAGTGCTTAGGATTGTAGTTTGAAATCCATATTATATCACCTGTAATAATTTTGTTCAGAATTTTTTGTAACTTAGGAATTATACAGATGTGAACTTCCTCGGTTTCCATTTAATACCGTTATTTTATGAGGAACCCATTTTTCTTCATCCTGTCTCTTTCCCATTACGTTCAATCGATGTTATAATGTTCCTAACCGTTTTACAAACTTTTCCCGAGTTTAACTTGGATTTTCATAGAACAAAACTTGAAACGCTTCTTCGGACTTTTTTTTTACTGCACCTAGACGTAGATTATTTTAAGATTAAATTTTTCTTCATGAAATTCTACTAAACCATTTTTTTCCATTAAAAGACTCTCGAAATAACCCTGTATCGCAGAACCTAATTCTATATAATGAGTGGCAATTTTTTCATTTGAAAAATATCCAATATGCAATGATCTAGATGTTACTTCTTGACAAGGGTTTCTTTTAAATGAATGAACCAGAATGACAGCTTGTATAAAACTAACTAATTTAAAAGCAATAACTAAGTCGCATGTAGCCAAAATATTAGGCGAATTTTAATCGTTAAAGTATGTTTTTAAATGCAATAAACTTCTGGGCCGAATTTCTGCTTGCACACCCATTACTAAGAAGCGTTGATTAAAAGAAGAGCAAATTAAAAAAAATCAGTCAGAAAAATACTGAAATTTAGGATTCTGTAAGATTTTAAATGTTACTGCAAATCCACATATCTTATTGCTAAATAATACGATACTTAAAGTGCGAGTTAAATCTGAAAGAATACTTCAATAAAATTTTACCTTTATATAGTTTTTTACGCATGTTAATTTTTTGAAAAAGAATAATAGAAAAGTCGTAACTTTATTGAAACGGTTAACTGATAACAAAAATGTAAAGCTAAATAAATGTAGTATGAATTTCATTTTACTTTTGGTAAAAACTTTTTATTTGTTATGATTCATTTTTAATTTCCTTAGCAAAAAGTGAGAAAGATATGTTTTTGAGCAATGCTCCATTCAAAAATTGAAATACCAAATCTTTTAAATTTAAGCGTTACTCTGATATCAATGAAAAAAGATGTACAAGTTATGGAAAGGTTTATGCTTAATAATATAATGCATACACAATGTTTGATTGTTATCAAATGAATTATATTCTCTTGTTACATTGGTTGAGCAACAGTTAAATTTCGCTTTTAAATCCAAGATAAACTAAAGAAACTTCTACGAACGTGACTAGAATGGTCGAATCTTCTGAATGCCTATTCATTCTTTACTTATTCTTCACATACAGATTAAATTTTTTACTTTTGGATCGTTCCGGTCCATAAACAGATTAGAGTCGAGATTGAAATAATCTAGCGCCATCTATTGACAATGAGCTGAAGTTTTGGTCGTGTATTAAGAAGAAAGAAAGAAAAGCTGACATGTTTGTGAGCATCTTTAGTGATGCAAATTTTGCTAACTGCAAACAAACTGATACTCGGCATATATTATCTTTCAACCCATATGACGTAATCGAGCGTGACATCGGCCAAGAAATCGGATTAACCATTTGCTTAACAGAATAGTCGATCTCGGTATTTGCTGTCAGATTAGCTGATTTTGTATTCTTATCCATTGCTGTGCAATGAAAAATTTGGACTCCAATTTCTTTTTAGGGTTGTAAAATATTTAATTTATTGTAAAAATTAGAAATTTTTTAAAGTTTTTTTTATTTGTACTAATTTGTTGATTATTTCTTTAAATGTAGTCCTTACATTTTTCTTTTCGATACATACGGCAAATGGCGATTAGATGGTCTACGATAGATGTTGTGTTTAATTTCACTTAAATCTCTCTTACAATTTCTCTCTAATTGATTTTACTTGGACAACTATTAGGCACCAGCTGTTGATAATAGCCTTAGACCTATTCTGTTCATTGTGCACTTAAATATTACTTACAGAATCAAATTACAATGTACCATCATTAAGCATATAACAGTTCTCATAATTTACCTTCATTTTCCACTTCTTCTGGAACAATGAAATTTCATTTTCTTATTAAAACTTATTCAAAAAGTAGAAACTTTTACTAATAAAAAAAAGAGTACAGTATTAAATTTCTATCAATTTTAAGTGCGTGCGTGGATGCATGCGGTAGGCTGATAGCACAAAAATGCAAAAATGGTACAAGGCTTCCAAAACAAATGATTTACATAATGATGAAAATTAAAAAAATATTTTCAAGATGCCATTTAAAGCAGATTAGATGTTAAAGATTCGATTAATTTGACCATTAATTTCGTCCAAGCAACTGATATTCAGAGACTGTTAGTATTGGATTATTGGATGAAACGATGAAAATGGCTTGAAATTTATTGTATCGATGAAGATAATAAAAAAATATAATGTTAAAAATAAATAATAAACTTTAAAAAAATTTCAGAAAAGAGTAGCTCGATTGATATCATTTAAATATTAGTATTTTAAAATGGCATGAAAAAAATTGTGCAGTTATATATCCATAATTTATTGCGAAAAAACATTGGGATGCTGTTTAGTTTCATTAAATTATTAAACTAAATTTCAAATAAAATCATTTTAGAAATGCACATTCTACAGTTAATAGTAATATAATCAATTGTTAGATTTCATGTAACTGCCATAGGTTATTAAATTAGGTTCCCCAAGAACTTTTTTTTTTTTTGAAAGATTAAGTACAAAATTTGGTGTCGTTTGATAATTTGATATAATCATTCCACATGGAAATTTTATTTGATTTCCTTTTATGTTCTCAACCAGATTTATTGAAGCATAATGGACTTTTTTTTTTTTTTTGTTAAGATGGTCTAGAACGTTTCGAATCATCAAAATGTTTAGGTTTTATTACTTTTAACCTATGAGTTCTTATATGAAAAAAATGGCTTTGAATCGTGCAAAATAACTATATCTACCTGTATTTCATTGTGCATCTATCCTTGTTTGTAACCCTTTCTTTCCTTAAAGGACACGTATTACTGTTAAACCTCAATTTGTGCACCGCCCCTCTAGTATGTAAACTGATGAACAGCATGAGGAATGACACTTGAAAAAAAACTGGCAGAACAGAAGAAATGTATTTATTTTAATTAACTCATTTTAATTAGTTATTGTTCGAAAAAATGCCAAGTTCAAGATAGCAGTTTTCAAATGAAGTAGAAAAAGCAGTAGTTCGTGACGGGAATCGCTTAGTAGGAATTGTGTAATATGTAGATTACTGCTTTTCTTGAATATCTTCTAAACAAATTAATAAATGGCTTCGTTTAAGCTTTGCTGTAGAAGCTTAGTTCAAAATATGACTTTTTAAGAGGGAAGAAAATTTATTTCTAGAAAGCTTATTGCACAATGACAGAAATCATTATTCTTTAAAGGTTGGAATTCTGGTTTATTTTTGACCCCGGTAAAATGAATAAATGGAACCTAAAGAAATATTACTCTTATTTTTAATCACGCCGTAAGTGAATATAAAACTGAATACATCATCAGGTGGAAGAATTTAGATAGAAAGTTGTTCAGAATGTTTTAAATGATTTGTAAATGCTGACATAAATGTTTTAAAAAATCAGTTTAAATAGCTTGTAATAATTTAAAATTTTAAAAATGTACAAATAACTTTTAATACTTTAGTTTGATTTAATACAATATTCTTTGCAATCCGATAGATAAAAGTAGAGGACTGCAGGATTGTGAAAATCTTGGATTAGAAATTCAATGTTCAATAAGGCATTTTAATACCTAATTGCATTTAATATCTTATTTTGGTATATTTTTATAGCAAAATTACAAAATGAATTTTGCATATTCTTTAGAGTATATTAGAAAATGGATAATTTATTCTAAAAATTATTCTATTTATAGTTATAAAATATAACTCAAAATCGTATTGGCTGCACCACAAAAAATCAAGATCCGTATGCAGAAACTTCTTTGCGTTTTAACTCTTCCTCTTTGCTTTCTTAAAAATGGATTACACGAAGGACCAGATTTTTTCGGTGTATGGTCACAAAGAATCTAGCAGTAATACAAAATTAATAAATAATGTTATGGGTTTTATGTCGTTATTACAGATTACCAAAATTGTCCGCAAATTGCAGAACAATGAGTAAAATTAAATATTCTAATTAAATGAGTTTTTCTACCTTGCATGCAGGTGTTTTAGTTGTATTCCTTGATGACATAAACGGAATTTAAAAGAAAAAATTTTGTATTACTTATAATTTATGCTTGATCATAATTTAAGTTTAAAAATTTTGGCATGTGTGAGTGCGTACACATCTTACCCCTTCGCACACGTAGTGCTAATCTTTCCAATTTTGTTATGTATGAATAAATAATATGTAATATGTAATTTAAATTGCAATTACGAAAATAAATATACTGTCATTGTCAGACATTATTTGCAGATATAAAAAAGTACTTTCTGATATTTGAAGGTCTAAAATGCAAATATTCATCAAAAGTATTATGTGGCATATTTTTTGACGAATATAAAACTTTCGTTTTCCTATCATCGCATTGAAAAAATAAATAAATTAGTGGGAAAAAAATCCAGACTGGTCTAAACCAATTGAGTGATCAAAGGTTTAACTCACCGCATTAGTATACCATTGAGAAAAGCGATTAAAGCTAATCATATCTTTGATTTTAAACTCAATTCTTTTATTTAATATTATACTTCAAATATATCACTCAAACGATTTCTTTAAAAAGCAATAATATTATCACTTCATAATGATTAATCCTTTCCATCATGGAAGTGATTAATTTGAGTCCCAGATTCTGATAGCATAACACTAAATCTTTATTCTGTGATACCATCTTCAGCACTTTTTCTTAAAGAATGCGTGTATTTAATGTTTCTTTTAGCAAATATAAACTGAACAAACAAGTTTCCTGTATTTCCCATGATTTATGGTTTCCAATTAACGCTTTTCTACCGCCATGCCCTGTCCTCTGAAATCCAACCATGTTGAACTTCACCTTAATCTGCATGCAACCCAGAGCGAAAGCCACTCCTGCGTATATAAAGAGTCGTTATGCGCTCCGCATGTGCTACATTGTATATATATTCCCGCAAGTTGCCTGACAAAGAATAAATAATCCTTTTTACTGTGCTCATTTGACAGACACGAATGTGGTAATTATAAAGAAGGCTTCAGCTTAGGTTCAAAGGAGAAGGCAAAGATTAAAAAAACAAAAATCAAGCAATTTGAAAAGAAAAGGAAATAAAATTAAATCCCCCCCCCGAAAAAACCAACTGTTGTGTGCACATCAGTGTCGCACACACTGGCAAGTGTCGGTGAGCAGGCCAACCTTTATTTTATTAGCGACATAATCATTATTGCCTTTATTTATTTTTTTCTCATCCCTGTCAGAATGAGATCGTTCGGCATTCCGTCACGTGACTTGTAGTGCAGCCTATTTTGCAGCCGCCGACTTCATTCCAGAATACAGGTGTCGTTGGCTGACAAGGGATGATGACGATGGCTCTTTTTTTTATCTACTTCATTTAAGGTCAGTGTCTCAAAAGATATTCAACCAACTCGCCATTAAATCTTGGATCATGAGCTCTTGCACGTGAATCAATTACTGTTTTACACACTTATCCCCCCCATCGTCTTTGGCTGGGTAATAAAATGTGGATTAAAATTTAGGGTGATGCTGAAATTATTTTATTATTATCAGTGTCACAAAACTCGATTTTGCAGGCTTAGTAAGGTTCTTCAAAGAACTGTTAAAGTAAAATCAAAACGGGTCCATCTTCCAATATTATTGTTTATTCTACTGTGAAACCAAATATAGCATCTTCTCCAGTAGATAAGAAACACCTTCTTCCACCGCATTTCATAAAGGAATGCGGTAATTTAAGATGGAAGTTTTTAATTGATCATTATTATTATTATCTATAGTACTAGTTCAAAAGGAATTTCCTACTTTCCAGATTCCATTTCAAAATTTTCTTCGTGAAGTCTTGCTTAGAACAAAAAACGATTGAAATACTTGAACGCATTAATTATTTTGTTTCTAACATAGCTTTAGAGATTTGTCATTAAGACTGAAGCCTTGCATTCTGACAATCTTCTGCTACTCTAAAAAGCATAATGGTCAAAAGTAATTTTGGCTTCTATTTGCTTCCATTTTTTTAACAACTGCAAAGTAATAAAATAAATGGCAAAATCCATTTTTATTCTAAAAATCAATCTTATTCGACCATCAGTGCAGAATGTTATGAATTATTTCTCATCTTTTTCTTATTCTTATCCATTTAACTTTCATGTAGAGGAATATATATATATATATTATGCCTCCTAAAACATGGCTTTATTTTTTTAAATCATGCATTATATATATATATATATAAATCAATATATAAAATAAAATAATAAAAAAAAGAAATATAATAATATAGTGTGTGTGTGTGAAAAGCTTTGGAACATCTTATATCAGTGTCATTCTGGCCGAATGCAAGAGGGAATGTATAAATGTTTCAATGTTCAGTCTTAAAAAATATAAAAACAAAATTTTAGTCCATTTCAATGCAATTTTTAAGCCAAATATAAAGTGACAGACAGACAGAAAGAAAGGAAAAAAAAATACCAAATTCCATTTTCAGGAACCACTTAGCCACCAAATGAACGAAAGTCATTCATCTTCTGGTGCCTAATCTGTACAGTATCAACTCACATTGCATGCATTATGCTTTATTAAACAGTTAAAACTACAAGCAATGGTATTTAAATTTACTCTAACGGAAACGGTTTTTTTTTAAGTTATGTATTTTCTTTGTTTAGAGCATATCTAATGTTACAATTAGTCACAATACATATAATGTGAAAGCATCATAATGTACTAAAAGTAGCATGCAACGCAATGCTTCTTATTTGTATGCAAACATTTAAGTACATATTTTTTTTCCGTATTAATTCTATTAACATAACAATAATAATATATCAGCTCTCTAGATAATGTTATTTTGTCGAGAATTGTGAATCTATATGAATTGAAGCAGCAAGCTGTCCTGAATTTTGTATGAGAAGAAAATATTAATTGTAGTAAATTTTAATGTTCATTTATTTGGCTAAAACATATTTAATAGCATTTTATTATCGAGAAAGGATTAAAATTAGTTCTTCATTCTATAAACACACGATATCATTCTCAAATTATCATTTTAAATTTGATTCCCCCCCCCCCCGCTTGTTTACTCAAAGACTAATCGATATGTTTTCGCAATGATCTAGCTAAAGTATTTGAAAAAACGAATCTAGATCAACTATGACTGTTCGATACTTATTATTCTTAGTGATAATGATGATATTTAATCATTGTACATGATAATATTTTAAACCTGGATATATATATTTAATATAATATTGCCGGCATCTACGATGTAAGATGCGAAAATCAAAACTCTCTGGAAAACGGATTGATGCCTCGAGAAATTAATAAGTTCGACAGAAGTAATTACTTGGATAGTAAACATTCACAAAGTTTTAATTTTCTAATATACGGAGCATAAAATGAGTCTCCAAGATAATTTGAGCTTGATATATTAGTAATTAGAACTGAGATATTAAAATAAAAAAATAAAGGAAAAAAAATTGCAATTTTTGCAATCACCGATTATTACGTGAATAAAATGCGAGAAATAAGTGGTTGATTGTATTGTTTCGGGCCTAAAAACAAATTTTTAGAATTAAGCACATTTGTGAACACGATAACTCAGAGCTAAATTGATAAAATTTGTTATACCGATCTATATTTGAAATTTGTTTTTCATCTGTCAAAAATTTTGGCCCAAAAAATTATTCGGAGGATATCTAACTTCCTTGCTATCTTTCTAAATAAGCCAGCACAATATATTAAAGAGGGTTAGATTGTAAAATCTGGCAACACGATTTATCCTTTAAAATGCAGATACCTATCAAATTTGAATCAAATCCACCAAAGAATTGATCGTTTGTTGGTCTATATTGCAATAAACATTTAAACTTAATAATTCTGTAATTTAAATGGAATTTGATATGATTCTTTGTGTGTGACCATATCTGGTCAGTGGTATGCGGTTAATAATACGCAAGTAGTATATTCATTGGAAAATACAAAAAAAAATTACGATAAGACCATTCTCGATGTTTTTCCTTTTCAAATTTTTTGAGAAATTAATCATAGTCTTAGATCGCCAAAATCTTGAGTGTAATTGAACAAAAACCAATAATTCATCTTTCTAAAATCCAAGGAATTAACCTTTTAATCATATTATTTTCACACAATTTTATCCTGAATTTTAATACATTTTTAGAGATATTTTAATTTGTATTGTCTTATTTAAGAATAAGTAAGAATAATATATAGACGAATGCACCAAGATTAAAGCGTAATCATGCTGCTATTTTTTGGAACTTGAATTTCCGATGCAATTAATTTATCTCTTAGAAGGGAAAAAAACCTAACAAATGGCTCAAATGAATAATTTGAAGCGTTGTTAAACTAGAAGAAAGTAAAAACATACTTCTCTTGACCGGTGCAAGCAATTTCAGCTTGAAGTTACATGTGATTTATTTTTTATTATTATGTTCATCTTTACTCGTTTCCCACGATCTTCTGATACACATTAGCTCTCTAAACTGAACGATTTACTCATGTTATCACACTGATTCTAAAGTTTTAATGCGTCACGTAGGAAATCTGAACATGGAATTAAAAAAAAGAAGGAAAAAAACGGCCTTTTCCGCCCAAGTTTTTCCTAGACATATTCCCCCTTAAAAGGGCCTCAATCAACGATAATTTGTGGCGTAAGAAACCTCATAAGATAGAATGGCCGACTTTTTGTTAAATTACGAATTCTGTGAATAGAATCTCAAAACTTCGGCTGTAACTGAAGACATTATGTAGACAATCATTTATATTATAGGAAACAACTGATGACAGCATAGAATCCTTGTTTTAGCAGCTGAGTTCAAGTCAAAATTCGCAAATTTTCTCAGCAAAAGAAAATAGTTATCAAATGAAAGAATAATATTTGCCGTTTGTGAGCTATGTTTAGGAAAAACTCGCATATAACTACAGAGTTGAAAATTACTTAAACCAACATCGGAAGGTAGATTTCTTAGTTATCAAACATTATTGGGAGAATTACTTTTTCACTTTCGCCTGTTATCCTTATAGCATTATCTGCTTTCTCGAAATTATTTACCCGAATTTGAACTTGGAAGAAACTAAATCGCATCTAGTGCAATTGAAAAAAGCTTGAGAAAGAAATTTTAATTTTTTAAAAAATTAGATTTTTTAAAGAAATGTGTAAGTGCGGCTTTCTATCTTTCTCTCTCTTTCCTTAAACTATTTTAACATTGAATGCAATTGCATGTTCATTAATATCACCGTACCGACCAAGCTTGCTTGAATTATAAGTCGGGTTTTTTCTCCCCTCCCTTAAATTAATTTTAAAAATTTCTTCGTAGAATTTATTTATTCAGGATTAAAATCTATTTATTACCTTAACGGTAAATATTCGTTTGTTGATTTTCACTCATAAATTTCTGTATTTTTTGCAATCTAAGGACGGGAAAATTTTTGCCTCATAAGCGATCAACAGCTAGTTAACTTGCAACTTTGTAACAACATTTTAATAGAGAAACACGATTGTCGTGTTTTCATAATTTCATAATTTATGATAATATAAGTGACAGAAAATTTCTGCTTCAAATTGTCAGTCAATGACTTGTTGTTAACTTTCAGGACAAAATTAGGAAATGCTCACTTTAAGAAGAAATTAAAGGCATTAGTCTTAGTTAGTGCCTAAGGAATTAACTATTCATCTATTGGACAATAGTTAAATTTATTTTAAAGCAGATGATGATACTTGTTCAGCATTTCTTTCACGGTTTGGATCTCTGCTATAACTGTTCAATATATACGGCGCTAATGCAATTGTTTTTTTTTTTTGGGGGGGGGGGAGTCTTTAAAAATGTCGTGTAATTAAAAGTTTTGAATCATGACCATAAATCAAGTTGCTCTGCTAGTTGTCAATCTTTGTTATGAGTTAGATGTTTCTCGCCTTGTCCTGGTTTAAAAAAAGTTCATTTTAAGAATTTGTATATCAAAATGTATTAACTTTTGAAAACGCTGTTTGCTTAAAACCTATGTCAGAAGGAGAAGAGAAATATTTATGCGACGTAGTTTGGTTTGATACTTTATAGAACAAAGATCTCTCTCAAAAGTTGCAATTACTTTAACTTGACGGTAACTATTATACCTTTGCCTATACTATTTGTCAATAAGAGAATGGAACTCCGTAACATAAATAGATTAATAAATGAATATATTTATGCAACTTTCACTTTCTCATTTGAGTAACATTTCCACCTGAATTGCTTCGAATGGTTACGAACGTTTAAAGCTATAAGAAGATATTAAAAAGCTTTTTAAGATCAGTTGTGCTCGGCATAATGTTAAAATTTCAAGCATATAACAACTCAGGACATACCAGAGGAGAAAAGAAAGTGTTGTACACACACATATTTATCCATGAAAATTAGATTTCGTACAATCTAGGTGAAGGAAACTTTTAGCTGCGAAAATTTAAGAAATGAATGTAAATTTTTATTTGGCTGAAACTTTACTACTGTCCCAAACTTTCAACCAAATAAAATTTAGAAATAAAATGCACAAAATATTTTCACTAAAAATCGATTAATGCGAAAAATTTATTTGATTTACAATTTGTTTAGTAGTAAATTCCTAATAAAATTTGACATATCAGTTCTTTGCCCTGGAAATACTCCTCGTTGCAACTACAGATTGAATCCTGCAAACGTAAGATTTAACTAAGATTCTCAAAATTCCATACATATCAACACTTTCAGAAACAATGAAGGTACATTACATAATTTAATATGCTTCCCCCCCCAAAAAAGTAAGATATTTAGGGGAAATTTTATAATCATTTTTATTTTCTATCATTCAAATTCATCATTCATGGAGAAGATATTTTTTACTCGTGTTTACAACCCTTTTAATTTTTTATCGAGTGCCGCAATTCGAAATACGAACTCTTGAAAAATAACTTTAAATACATAGTTGTGATTTAATGAAATGTAAGAGCAACAGTCAAATAAAATTGTTTCCCAATCAGTATGCAAAAATCGTAAAATTACTATTTTGCAAACAAGTCAAATTTGTGATATTAAAAAAGGTAGAACATTCTTCCTCCACCACCATCTCTTTCTCTTTTACTACACAAAATCTTTTCTCACACGAATAATTTTTTAAAAATTCCAAGTAACAGCTCAAAATCATTTTTACAAATTTCAAAATTTCCACGGGAATGAGTATATATAATAACTAGTCACATTTGGCGACCAGCTGATTCTTCAGGAGTAATGCGTTCTAAATTTTTGAATTAAGTACTTACGCGCGTTGCTCTCTTTATAACATCTCGGCCAAATATATTTAAACTTCGATAGTCACGAAACTCATATTATTATAGAAGTATTACGGTTATTTGTTCATTGCGGGATATATCTATCTCTCTGATTCGCAATCGGCTGAATGGAATTATGTGGGAAATATCACATCTTATTTTATAACATTATACTTTTTAAACACGTGCTTACACTTTTTATCACGCATTCCTCAGTTTAATTTGCAATAAATAAGAGTTTAATTATTCACTTTGAGTTTTTGTCAAAGTGACGACTATTGAGGTTCGAATGATGGCGGACCTTTTTGAAATTTAAAGAATTATTGATTCTCCGTTTTGTGAGAGTTAGTTTTGAGCTTATCTTTGGCTTTGCTGCGACATCAATGATGTTAAGTCTAATGAAAAATTACATTGGCCACTAGAGGGCGTTATAAAGGGGAGGGGCAGGGCAATATGCTTACGTAACAATGACGGGTACACTCTTAACTTGCTCTTGCAGGTTAAATTCTACTTTCGCTTTGTAAAAGATTAATTGTAGAAAGATATAGTTCCAGTATTTTTTTTTAAATTCATTAAAAATAGAAACTTAATTTGCAGGTTAAAGCAATGTTATCAATAAAAAAAAATCATTTAAAGCGGATTTAAAAACAGTTTTGTGCTGTAATATTTTCGGAAATTATAGCTGAAAGATTCAAAATGTTAACTTAATTTTTAATTAATTAAAGTTTTTTAACTCCTTGCAGGTATGCTTTTTTATCCTCAAAAGTAAATATGTGTATACAAGTGCGAAAGCTTTAAATCATATGCTCTGGTGCGTAGAGCATTAACACACACACACACACACACACACACACACACACACACACACACACA
>JAPMOQ010050981.1:3846224-3897108 GCA_026543055.1 Argiope trifasciata
TATATATATATATATATATATATATATATATATATATATATATATATATATATAAATCTTCAACCTTTTATTATACTATTTCAAAGCTGATGCCATTCACATATTTTATCTATTTGATATTCAACTCAAACTACTTCGTTTCTACCAAAACAGTTTAGTTGGATTTTATTCTAATTACCATTAAAATAGAAGAAAATAGACGAATAGGTGAAGTATTTTATGTTTTATTACATTGTTCGTTTCAGCATTTCGACGTTTCTATTTCACTAAGGGGTGACTCGCGTAAGGATGGCGACATTTCTGGGATTTACCTTATTGTTAAATGTAAAAATCTTTCCCTTTCCTCTTTTCTCTCGCCGCTGGTTTGCTAATTTAAATAATCCTAATGTATGCGCAAATGTGTAGAGGATTTTAGAATCTGTTGACAAACATTATGAAAATATTATTTTTTATTGGGAATCATAGGGTTTTAATGAAAGTAATTCAGTCCATTCCTCAAATTTCCACAACGATTTTTAAAGAACTACAGACAATTTTCAATTACTTCACTTTCAGTTATAAGCTAATAATAAATATATATCATAAACGTTTCATCGAACAAACCATTACATTTTTTAAATCGGAGAAAAGCACAGTAGTAATAAAAGATCTAAATTAAGCATGATTAAACCATACCGCAAGTTTACAAATAACAGAAAACGAAAATAATATCGCTTCTTTTCACTAATTTATCAGTAAAATCCTTAAAGCAAAATTTCGAATAACTTTTCACACAACTCACTTGAATCAATTGATCTTCACTTTTCTTTTCTTTGTTTACATTTTAGGCAACGCTTTCCGATGGTGCTTTCAAAACCATTTTATCTGTAATTTTGATCTTTTCAATTTGCAAGATATGCCAGTATAATGTCATCTATTATTGCAATCTTCTACAGAAAGCGTTACTTTCCAATTAAAGCGATATGAAACAAAATGTTAAATATCTTGAAAGCGGAGGAGTTGCGATTGAAAAAGGAACCGGTATATAAACTCCCGTCTTCATGTTTCTTTCTTGACCCTTGCGGTAGGGGACTGGTACTTATCAGCTAAAAAAAAAAAAAGGAAGAGAAAAAAAATAAAACTCTCTTCTTAGGGCTCGTGCTTGTCACTCCCCCTAAGGTAAAGGTCACTATGCAGGTACATTATTAACCTCCAGGGCATTTTCTTACCCTCTCTCCCCCTGCAGGTATTTTATAGTTCCAGGAAAAACTTTGAGAGTTCCCCACTTCTGTCCCCCACTTCTCCCCCTTTCTTCTTTGTGACCTTGCAGGTAAATATCCTTCCGACTTTTATCATTTTGTGTATGCCTTTTAGAATTCGTAGTTTTCAGCAGACTTAACACTTTTCGTACCATTTTTTAGGAGTTTTGACATCGATATCATTTCATTGAAAAGAGTAACAATTGCTTTAAGAAAATCTAAATAAGTATTTTTATATTTATTTTGGAAGAGAGGAATGATACACAAAGAAAAAGGAAAAAAAATCTTGTAAACATTTAGAATGATTGTTTTTCACGAATGTATTCCAAACCCGAATTCCTAGTAAAGATAACGCATTTCATCTCAGCAGATTCTCATATTCAGTGGTGGGGAAAAAACTACTATTTTCTATGCAAAATTGCTCAAAATTTCAAAATGAAAAAAGTTATCTACTAAATGTTGCCTTCAATTTCTAAAGATCATTTTATAATTGACGATTTAAAAACATAAATATAATAAAAATGTGATTTTTTAACTCGTTTTAAAAAGATAACTACATAACTAAAAGGCTTTTCTACAATTATAGGAGAATAACTGATCAACTTTTTTTAATACTAAAGAAGAAAAAAAACTTTAACTATTTCTTGTTTCTTAATGTTCAATTTGTCTCATTATTATGAATATTATGTGATCCTGAAATCGGCTTTCCCGAATTCATTACTAGATAGGGCGAAACGTTTGGAATCAAAATTTAATCAATCGGTTATCAGTGAAGCTTTTAAAATATTGAGGTATAATCATCGAGAAAAGTGCACAACATTTTAAAACACATTTAGAAGTAAATGAAAAATGAATTACGAATGTCTATCTTTACTAATATGAAAGAAATAAAGCATAAAACAACCAAGAATAGAAGCATCTTTGGAAGAAAAATGACCAAATACTAACCTTATAAAATTAAGTACTGGGTAATTCCCTTTTAAAGGAATAAAAATTTATTTTGAATAGAAATTATCAATTCCACAAATTTCTGGAATATAGCAATCGAACTATCGAAGTACTTAAATCTTTGAGTATAGCAAAAGAAACTGAAAGCTTATTTTTAAATTCGTTGTAAAAACAAAATATTTGAATTAGATTTTAAATTTGAAATATTTCTTAATTAGATTCAATAAAAAAATATTTTGGAACAATCGCACCTATCCTTTTCAAATTCAAGAAGCGTGTGTGAGAGAGTAGGGCTGTAGATGCCAAAGTATATTAAATTTTGGCATCTTAAATGAGAGGCCTTAATTAATCTCTGTCTTTAGAGG
Source organism: Argiope trifasciata (assembly GCA_026543055.1). NCBI lineage: Eukaryota > Metazoa > Arthropoda > Arachnida > Araneae > Araneidae > Argiope > Argiope trifasciata. The sequence continues at coordinate 3,848,776 of JAPMOQ010050981.1, forward strand.
CGGAAAGAAAACCGTCTTGAAAAATTAATTCTCTTCGAAATGTGACGGAGTTAAAAAAAATATTCATTAGAGATATTGATAAACCTTCTAAAGAATTCTTACTTTCTTAATAATCCTGTGGAAACCGAAGATTACATAAAATAAGTGTTCTTCAGAAAATTTTCTCTATATTTTGTATGTTACTGGTATATTGTCCATTAACAAATTCAGGAAGTTATTTGATGTTATTTGGTTATGGGTATATTGTTCATTAACAAATGCAAGAATGTTAAGGAAAAATATACCAATAAGCAAAAATAGAATTACAGATATTTTTAATGCCATGAAATAATTAAAGCATATAAATTTATAGAATTCAAAATCAAGAATTTGCTCAAAAGTATCCTCAAAATTCAAATAATGGATTTGAAATGCATTTCGTCAACGTGTTTCGAATACCTAAATGAAATTATATTTCCATTTGAATTTTTCAGATACTTTGACACAATATCTTGTCATATTGCTGTTATGCTGCTTAATATAGTGAGCAAAAAATTCAAGTTCTAATCTAAATGTATGAAAAAAAATCATACAAATAAAGGTATTCAACAAAAAGTCTATTGGATTATAGATACAATTGGGATCGATAAAACTAAACATTCATTGTTCGAAGAGAACATTCAATTGAAATTGCGATTTTGTTTTTGAAATTGGGTACACTTGGAAGAATGCGAAGTACTTCAGTCTAACTTTTAAGAGCCTACACGTGGATGGGACTTAATTTCTATTATACAGTTACAATTGCTTTACTAGGAATTCAATTAATAAGTGTCGGCATATTGTTAGGCAAGTACAGTTTTATTGAAATTTTTCCAAACTTGAATTTAGATAATGCCATCTTTTTTTCTTTTTTCGAAAGAAAATCGATTTCTCAAAGTTCTTGATGATATTTTTTTATCAATAAATGTTATTAATTATGGATGCAATTTAAGATTTACATAGCAATAAGAAATTCCTGATTATTTCACTTCTGAAACTAATTTTTCATACATCTTAAAATTTAAATTTCTTTGTCGTAAGGTAACATTAATAATTTTCTGATTACTCAGCTTACGATAAGTTTCATATCTTTGTCACATTTATAACCTTTCTTTTATACTTAACAGAATAGTGATTTTTTTTTCTTTGTAAAAGAATAGGCTATTTAAATCTGTATAAGGAAAAATATGTCAAGCTCTAAAGAAGCACGGCCCAAAGCTTGACAGGACTGATTTTTCGGTGCAACAAAGTATCTCTTTTATAAAAGACGCTACAGGACAGGGTACAGCATCTGGGGCTTCCTGAATTTGTTTTCGGTCCGTTTGAAGGGCCATTCACTTCCGCCCACTCCTGATATTAAACCCAAGACCTCCCGCTTGCAATGAGGAAGTCCTGACCGGTGCAGTCGGTTCATCGTTTAGACATTCATTTTCTTGTGAAAGGCTTTTGTCACTACGGTCAAAGCCCGGTATTTGCATCCCAGGTGGACGCAGTACACTTAATTGGTTCTTGTCTTTTGGGAGGAGGAAAGATCAAGATGATATCCAAATTCTTAAATCGGACCGTCTTCAACTTTGTGGAGCAGGTTATGTGGTAGATACAATGCTCTTCAAACGATTCATCTTAACAATTAAGCTTGTCTCTCTTTTTTTTTTCTGCATCAGTAAGAGATATATTTTAAGCTAAAACTACTTTTTTATGTGAATAAGTTAACAAGGATATGATAGAAAAAGTATTATTGTGCTAGCTGGAATTATATGGTTAAGTTATAAATCGCTTATTTCCCTATTTTAATATAAAATGTTTGGTGATTTTGCATATTATTAATAGAAAGGAGATTTGTGTAGATGGAATAAATTAATAAAAAATTTGCAATAAGAAAAACTATTTCTGGAAATGTATCTTCAAAAGGTTTTAATGACATTTTTTTGTTGTTTTAATTCAAATAACTCGCAAATGAGCAGGACCATTTATTCTTCAAAAGAAAAGTTACTACATAACCTGATAAAGACTGGTTAGTTTTTCTATTTATTGTAGATATAGAAATTATTCTATCATAACTTCAACAAACTTGCATTTCTTTGACCGTAAATTATACAAAATGAATGCCCAAAAGAAATTTTGCTTAGAATGTGTCTAAATTTAAGATCCTTAATTGCCAAATTATATTTTTTATTAAAATTTTATGACCACGTAAAGGCTTTTGCGATGAGTCCTATATTACATTTCTAACCATTTGATTGATTCAATGATTGGCATTATCAATTGATAGGGTCACGGTGATCTGGTTGCACTATTTCAAAAACGAAAAGTCATTGAGTCTGAAATCATGCATACTTGATATGTTATGTCTAAGGGGATAAGGCCCGGCATTAAAAATCAGGGGCTCATTAGAAAAACATTTATTAATCTTCCTGGTTTCTAGTAAATTTACCGTAGAACGTTCCTCGTAATTCCTTGCACATTTTCACGTTTTCGGAGTGAATTAAAATGAGGACCTGAAATAGAAAAATAAAGTTAACTGAAAATTCGTTTGACAGATTTAATTCTTTAAATGTTTTAAATTCATATTACTTTTTATTTTTAGTGAATACGATATTCTTTGCAGATGGTTTAATTTTTCGTTTAATTTAATTAAAATGGGAAAAAATGTATTTAAAAGATTAATCACACCAAGACAGGACATCAAGTTAAGGATATATTAAAGAAATTTTGTATGCTTTTTACTTACAGTTAGAACTGGTTTGAACCGATTTTAAAGTTTCTAAGCTATAAAGAGGGCAAAAAAACTTCCTTAATTTTTGAATTTCTAGTAAAATATCTCAGGTCATGTGATTTGTCTACTCTACCATAATTAAGGGACAGAATTGAAACAGAAATAGATTATACTCTGACGCTAGACCCCTTAGAAGGTCTAATAGACTTTTGTTTATGTAATGAGAAAATTTAGAGAGAGGGTGTTATCTTTTGTATTGTTTCCGCTACTTATTAACCTGTCTTCGAAGATTCAAAACAAACTATTACACTTACTAAACCATCTCATTTGCTATAACTACTACTCCCCCTTCCTTTCAGATTCTTTCCAAAAATGCGGAAGCCAATTTTAACTCCCCAAAACGAGCTTCTGATAACTACAATGAACCACTGAAAACGAAAGAAGAAAAAAAATTCCTGCAAGAAAACGAAAGGAGCCGTGAAGTTTATTATATAACTCGATGACACAGGGAAACCTATCCCTTCCAGCTACAACTCGCACACAATCGAAAGCTTTGTGAGTTACTTTTTGTCAGAAGATGCGAGGGGGAGAGACGTGTAACGGTCGAGTAGAAGCGTGTAGTATGCCTGGTTGCTTCTGAATTGGATAACTGATCTGCTTTTAGGCAAAGGTCAACTTATCGGACAATGGAAATGGCCCAAATGTCAACTTCGACTCTTTGGCTTCTCTCAGAGGCGGTAAAAGGTTAAGTGACACACGCTGCACCCTATAATCCGCCCTTTCATCTTTTGTGATCTATCCACCTCGCATTTCAACGGGCGTGTTGAAAAGAGAAACGGTTCTTGATGTCTTTCTATGTCATCACTTGAGTGCGGGAGATACTTGGGTAACTTGAGTAGTATGATTTATCTCGTTTCAGTTTTTTCACGATAAGAATTTTAGATAACTGCAAAACTACAATTTTCTCATCTAATATTTAAAATTTTGAATCATAGATGCATGATGTTAAAATTCAAATTTTATACTTTTATAGCAGACACGAAATATTATGATTTAAAATTTATGGTTAAAAGATTCGGATTGCAAAAGGGATAATTTTTAAGTGAGGAAACCATATTACCAAAGAAATATATTTGTTTTGTATAGGAAATAAAGATTTTTTTAATTAAAGATAACTTTTTAACTACAAACGAAGTTAGCTGCAATTATAATGAGATTCACGCTTAGGTAAATTATAAATAGACGGAAAACCTAAGCTTTAAGCTACATCTCATTTTTTTTTATCGAACAAATGTTATTGAATAATTTCAAAGCAATTGCTATTTTGATCAGAATGAATGACTTTATTTAACTATAAATAGGCGGATGACTTATTTTTCAGGGGGGGGGGGAATCTAACCAGTTTTCCGGGCAATTTTCTTTGGAAAGACGTCTATTTCAGACCACATCCAAAGATTATTTGGAGAAACAGAAAATAAACAATTTTATTTATTATTGAAGTATTAGTTGTCTGTTAAATGTAGGGTGGAGAAGTTTCTGGAAAAATTATTTACTTCATTTCCTTTCATTTTGCCTTTTTGGTATAATGGCAATATTTTTAAGGAATTTTAACATAGAAAATTCAGCCGGAAATTATTTTTCGAAAGAATGTTTTTTTTTGTTTATAACATTTCTTCACTTTAAAGTAAAAAGAATGTCCTCGATACGAAGGTTATTAAACTCTTTGTCCTTACTAAACCCCAGCGCGTTGACCCTGTGAGTGGCACCTTTCAAAAATTCAACATGCATTGCAGACGCAATCATCTTCCAGCAGCATTCCTCTTGATGAAGATGTCCCTTATCCTTACCCTTTCCCTCATATATGGGCGTTTCATAACCCCTTTCCGAAATCGGTTTGTTACGAAACGAAAATTCTCCAGCGGTTGGTTGGAGGAAGTCTGAAGGGGAAAAAAATCTTTTTCAAAAGCAATCGTTTGACAAGCTTAATAACAACTCCGAAAAAAATAATAGTAAATTAAAAATAAAAAGGCCAGTTGGAAAACCTCCATGCTACTTGGCAATTAGAGACCGGCCCCAGCAGCCATAGTCAAAGTATGCCGTCGGCGCCGAACGTAGGAAGGGGGAGACTGGGGGAAGGCAAGAGGAATTATCTGACCATCCTCCGATACGAGAAGCAAAAAGACCCCCTGTGTCCCCCCCTTGCCATGCAACCCATCAATTGGCGAGTGTGTCTTCTTGCCACAGAGATCTCCACTTGACGATAACCCCCTCCTCATATCCACGTTCCATTCCCCCTTCCATTTAGGAACCCCCCCCCTTTTCCGATCTACGATCATCGCCACTCTGACAAAAGTTGTCTCGACAGGTATCTCCGGCGTTGCCACCTCGTAAAGGTAAACTCCGCTATAGCCCCCGTCACTCACAGGGTTGCCTCCTGTATAGAAACAGATTCTTGTTTGCAGACGCCAAATACCATGGTTTAATTTTCGCGGGCTTTTTTAGAAAGGTACATATTTCCCGGGGGAAGATGTTTTTTTGGATGTAGCTAGGTGAAAAGTTTTATTCAAGTTGATAATTTATTCGGGTAATATTTGTTCCGAAGATGCATTAAATTCTAATAAATGTGATTTGGTAATTTCTTTGTTAACAGGCAATGAATGAACCAATTATGTATTTCTTGAAAGGGTTGTACATTGTTCAAAAACAGTTTAAGAAGTTTTGATTCTAAATCACTATTTTTATGCGAAAATCCTAAATTAAATATTTTATTAATTTGTGTTTGAAAATGAAACAGTAAAAATGCAAGATGAAAAGTAATTATAAAAATAAAGATGTCCCTATATTTTTTACCTAATATAAATACTTAAAAAAAAATTAATGTTTTTAAAGAAAACATTAGCATTTCAGTTAAAAATTCTCTGTCAGAAATCCAATGTCTCCTAATTTTATAATACAACTAATTAAGGTAGAAAAATTCAAGGAAGTTTAATTCACTGTCATATTAATGGTCAAAAGATCTATTGTATTCGCTTTATACAGGAAATTATAGGTGCTCCCTAAAGATTGTATAAGAATGTATGTGAATGTATAAGAAACTACTAATTATTTATTTTAACTTAAAATTATGAGAATAAACAACCTAGTTTTCTAAAACCATGACTTGATCCAAATTAATAAATTTGTTCAAGTTTCCTTCGATAAAAGAAAGCTCATTCCTTTCTAAATACTGACTCTCTCTCTCTTTTTTTTTTTTTTCTCCAAACACAAGTAGCTGAAAAGTTGCTCAAAAATATTAAGGTTTCCTTCGGTTATAAAGACACTGAAAATTTATCATCTTTTTTTGTGAAGCAGTTTTACCGTGCAGCTGAAATTAAAACAAATTTAATAATCCAGATAAAACTTTTAAATATCTTTCTTGTTATTTTATATATTCCTTGATAAAGAAATTTAGCCCTTCTTAATTGAGGAATATATAATTTGTTTTTTAAGTAGCATTTAAATTTAAAATGTACATCTTTTGAAATTTTTGATCAATTTCTCTACCATTTTCTGATTAATCAACACTAATTACTTTTTTGAGATTTTGAACTCATGAGAATAATTCTCGTTTTGCAACGTTTTAAGGATCATTTTGGGCAATTTAACTTAATTACTTATCGCCAATCCTCCGCCAGAGGTCTTGCCAAGCGAAAAGATAAACCAGCCAAACTTGTTGTCGATCCATCTCACCTGTTGGCTGTAATCCAGTAGACGCAAGGCCGAAAAACCTTGCAGGCATGAGTGACGCACCACATTGCTCGCAGGTGCTTCAGTTCGGACCCATCTGAAACCGCGAAGATGGTTCCGCTAGGCCTAATCTGACTATGTATCCGGAGGTTTTGAACGAATAGCCCCTGAGGGGGCTCATCATCTGTTTGTTGTCGTTTTTTCGGACCTCGTTAACCCGTCCATTGTTTTGTTTGGTACATCACCTGCCCTAAGCGATCCTGTAAGCCGGCCGTTTTTCCTGGGATTCTCTCGTCCACGAGGTTTTGAATCTCCCTACGGATGATGGCTCAAATGAGCCCCTTACCCGCCCATGACAGTCCGGTGGGACAAAAACGCAAAGGAACCCCCGACGATGATGTGGGATCCGTCGAAGTTGCTGGTCAGCTGTCTCCCACGCAGTCTGTGAAGAGCACGGACATTCAGTCGGCTTTTGCACTTATCGATGCGGGAGAGGTCAGTTGTAATTTTTTCCCTCTTAATTATCATTTAAAGTAATTAAATACCGAGTTTAGAAAATGTATCATTTTTTATGAACAAAGTTATTCAAGAATATTTATTTTCTATCTTTAAATGAGAGGTATCAAACGGTAAAAATACTAAATATTCCGAACCTAATTACGTTGATTGGTCATTGAGTGACTTTAATCAATCTTAGTAGGATTTTCTGAGTGAAATGTATATTTTTCATAAATATAAAATGTGCTTGCCATGATATTGCTCACCATGAGATTTTGACTATTTAAAAATTATTGGAAAAAATACGGATAGTTTTTTAAAAGCAATTTATTTTATGTGGAACCAATAATTTGTGGAATTTACTGCGTTTTTGTTAACTTAATTAAAAATACAATAGTAAAATTATTTTAAATTATATTGAAACAGAAAACAAAATGAATTTTTCTTTATATAAAATTCCATTTTTATAAATTGATATTAAGTTTATTTCGTACTTGCTAGATCAGATTTTCGTAATTTCAAAATGATTATGGCTTACATTTTTCTTGAAATCTTTTAATATTTTGTATCAACAATCAAATATTTTGCTTAATAATAATAATAGTAATAAGTATAAGTTTCATTCTTCACTATTTTGAATTGTCAATCAAGGAGATAAAAAAAAAAATGCTTCAGAATATGCATGAGGTAAAATATTCTATAGAGAAGGATCCACTACAAGAAACTTACTGGCGTTTTCTTTTTATTTATTTTTCATTCTTGAAAAATGTTGTAGTATTGCTAATATTTTCAAGACAGCTTTGATTAAAGTGATTGTAAAATAATTATTTAAGAAAAATGCTATTATTTTTTAATAAGAATGTTAAATAGAAGAAAAAAAACGATCGCAAAGTTTTACTGAAATTTAAATATTTACATTGTTACAAATAATAACTTATTTATATCAGATGCGCATGCTTATACATGAGGTGCATGAATTTGCAGCATTTTTTTACCCTCTTTTATGAAGTTAGAGAGGGAGGGTCTATAAAGGTCTATTGAATACAAAATATTTATATTGTTTTCTGCCATACGAAGAGATGATGTGCCGAAAACTTTTGAATAAGATATTAGTAAAATAACAAAGGGAATAAAGAACCGCAATACTTAAATTTATAGATTATTAAATAATCAAAAATATCATTTGTTCTGCATTATATTACCATGGAGTTCGTATAAACTTTTTTCTTTTCAAAATACGTCGATAAAGATGCAAAGTATATGAAAAGTTGTACTAATTATCTCAAGAAATTTTTAAGAAGCTTTCATTCACTATAAATATATTTTAGACATCTCTTCGTTGTTTAGTTTCAATTACTATGACTTCATTAGTTTTGAAATTAATACAGTCATGACATATTATGCAAGTGTTATCTGTTTGTCAGAATATAGACATTTCAACACAAAATAAAAATATAGCTAAAAGGAAAAATTTTCCACGATTAAAACATCCTTTTTAAAGAATTTTTTCCCTTTAATATTTTTTAATGTTATTTCTACCCGTTTTTACTACTCTGACATTCTAATCTGAATTTTTGAGATTTAGTTTTTATTCAATTGAAGACAGAAAAAACAAGTTGGACCAAACTTTCAAATATGGTTACTCAAATGGGAAAAATATATCTTTCTGATTTTGTCTTGTTTAAGAATCGGTTGAAGAAATTCTGTCTTAAACGTTCAACTAAATTCAGCATATCACTCGATTAAATTGTATTTTGCTACTTTTTCATTTTGACAGCGCTCATTTGTTGAAATATAATTGCATTCTTGAATTCTATTTCTGCAGCATGTATTGACATTCGACACGATGAATTGAAATTCAAATCTAAGTTTTGCCTTTATTTGAAGCGATATATTTTTTAATTTATTCTTTATCACAATTTGTTTTTAGAATTGAGAGATTAATTTTACAAGAAGAGAAACTATATGAACAATTTAAATCTGTCATTTCCCTTTTTTTTTTTTTTTAAACCACTCAAGTGATGAAATAAGTAGACCTCCACTGGGACCTTCATTTTGATTTAGTTGTTGTGCTTGCTTTTTTCATATGTCTTTTCCACATATTTTCTTTTATTTAAATTTTTATGGTCTATTAGGCTTTAATCGGACTACTTGCCAAAAACTTCTTGTATAAGTATACTAATGTAGTTTAAAATGAAAATTTTATTCTTTATTAAAATAAAAATTAATCCATAGTTTTCTAATTAATATTAAATAACTTGTTAAATCTATCTATAACAGAATATTTTGTAAGTATTATTTTTTTAAAGCGAGATGCATTCTTAATTTGTAAAATGTCTATAAATCAAGTTGTAATAGGTAATCAATTGCCATAAGGAATTTAGTAACATTTAGACTTTTTGTATAAGTAATTTTTCTTTTTACGATTTGACTATTTTGATTGATATTGGCTATTTATGCAATTTTTTCTCCATTGAATGATACTATCAAGGATCTATTAACAAATAATTCGGATGTTGAATTTTTAATTTCTTTACTGAAATAGTAACTTTTATATAATACGCAAATCAGCAGCGCAATTCTTCTTATTTGAGATTACCAATTTTTAAGAGCATGCCTTATTTGTGTTTATAAAACATTGCTTAAAAGAAGTTACAATGATGCGAACAAGACAAAAATCTTACTCGCGTCATTGTAAATATTATAGTTTTATAGTATTTCTTTGGAAGTTTTAATCTTTATTGAATGAAGACTCTTTTGTGCTAAAATAATAACATAAAAGGAGTTTAATTCGTTATGAAACAATCTTATTAGACATTTAATCAACCAGCTTACTCCTTTCCAAAAGTATAAAATCCCTGGAAGAATAATTTTATTGAAATATGATGCTTCTGCAATTATATTTACTTATTATCTTGATAGTTTTTTTAAAACCAAGCTATTCAGTTTCAAAAATATTATCCTCAACTCCTTTAAAATAATATTCTATATTTTGTATACGATTGGCTATGTTTTATAATTTTATTATCCAACTACTTATTTATTACTATTGTGGTTTTCCTTTTTAATATTATTAAAAATGAGGGCTTAATTGGTCTTCTTGACTTGCTTAGAAATCAGCTTTAATTTCAAATTTATTAGCTTCATCTTACTTATCTGAAAGAAACTTTTGTTCCCTTATATCTGCAAGAAACACTTTATCATGACTTGTTTTCTCTGGCCTTAGCAACAAACAAAATTAAGTTTTTGCGATTTAATAAATAAAACCTTGTCTCAGCGATTATCGCTTATTTTTAAGGTTTGCCAATCTAATTTTAACATCTTAAGTATTTCTCAGAATCTAATTCGCTACAAGAAAGCATTTTTAGCTACTGATATAGGAGAAGTGACATACCACTAACAGTGATACAGCAAAATGAATACTGTTTATCTCTGATAATTTTTGATTGTCTATGGCTGTATTTTATTAAGCATGTCACAAGAGATTTTTTTATAACTAAATTCTTTTCAAATCCTTATATACTGATTCAATTTTAGTAGTAAGTGTTTTAATGGCAAATTTTTTATTTCAATTTTCTTCACTTTTATATTTCAGATTTCTTAATTTAGCTACTTTTTTTACAAAAAAAAAATGAGATCTTATATTTTTAAATATAGAATTCAATCCTTTGCATTCGGAAAAGTGATTCGATACATAATTATTCACTTAACATAAGGGCTTATTTATTACACCAATACATAATATTTTGTTTAAATTGAATTTCTCCAAAAAATTAATCTTCATCTTTTTACCATTCTGCAGGCCTTTTTAACAATCAAAATTGAAAAATAAATAAAGCTACAAAAGCATGCACCACCTTCAGTGGTGCTTGAGAAACACCATTCGAGTGCAAAGGGTAACTATATATTGTATTAAACTGTACAACATTTGAGACTATAAAATTTAATGCCATTAGCAAATGACTAACATAACTGAGCATCAAAGTAATAATTTTGATATTTATAACTGAAAAACGTATTATCACTTAATAAATCATGAATTTTTTGAAAATTATCAAAGAAATTCTATGAAACAATTTTTTGAAAATTAAACATCTTTCATCATGCCTCCAAGAAACATTTTGTTTCTACAGAAGATTTTATATAAAACGAATGTTTCAAGTTTTATAAGGCCATTATCATCAATATTTGATAATATATTTTTAATTGGCTCATTGATTAAAACGCGAAATCTTGTTTAACATGCTGGCAGATTCTTATTTTCACATAATTCATTCTTAGACTGCATTCAGACTGATTATGCTGGAGTGTGTTACGCACGTCTGGTTCTCAACATCGTTTTTTTCTTAAGGAAACTGAGAAAATCCCATAATTTCTGGTTCGCTAGCTTTCGCTTCTTTTCATTTGAAAATTTTTGTTCAATGACTCTTTATGAAAAGTTCCTCATTTTTCCCAGTCTTCTGTTACGAGATAACAATCTGATTATTTATTTTGTGGATTATGCTGCAGCATTTATTGAGAGAGAAATGCTAAAATTAAATTATAAATATTCCATTTCCTTAAAACTAACAATACATGAAAACATTATATTCTTCCATTTTTTTTATTTGCATTAAAAAAGATATTTAAAAAATTGAGAAAGAGTTTTTCATCGGGATTTATTCATTTATCTAGAAGAAAAGAATGAATTCTTTTCCAATTAAAAGTAACTTCTGAAAAGATCATGATAATATTGTAAAACACTCATTGTCTTAATCATTAATTTTTTTAAATATGTGCTAACATATTTGTTCGTTTATTTTAGTAATTGCATTCATTATTTGAAACAATCTTTTAATATTTTTCAGTAAAAATAATTAATGGCCGATTAAAATATCATGTTCGTATGAAAAAAAAAAATTGTTTCAATTATTTTTAATCCGACATATTGATTTTGGATATTTTTTAATGTCTTGGTTCTAATATTTGATTTTATATGCTACTATACTATCTCTTTCACTGCAGTCAATAAATATTAACACTAACACCCTTTACAGGCAAATTTTGGTAACTCTTTTTTATCAATAAAAAACTTTAATCAGTAGTTAAACAATGGAGAAAGCAGTATTTTAAGATTAGCAACAAATATTTTTCTTAATATTGAACAAAATATCTTTCAACCTTTTTAAGTTCTGAAAAATACCATGGTTTAATGGATTCTAGTCTTTTTGATTCCTTTCTTCCTTATAATTTTCTCTACAGCTATCAAATAATTCGATTTATTGCCTTTAAAAGCTTCATTGAACGTTTTTCTTAACGAGTCAGTAATTTTTACTTCTATAAGATGTTCGTTTGTAATTCTATGAATAAAGAAAAACATGAAAAGCAAACTGGTTTTTAGAGTTGTTTAAATTTATTTGTCCATAATGTTATTTCCCCCTATAGTATTAATGAAATCGCACATTCTAAAGTTATAAAACTATTTTAATATGAAGTTTAGCACGTAATCCGTAAATTAATGTCAAGCGATATTTACATTGAAAATTTCTTCCATTTCTTTCCACTTTTCAGAAAAGATTTTTTAAGCTTGAATTGCTAAATTTGGCAGGTATTTATTTTTGTGGGGTGTATATGCCCATTATTACTAAATTTAAATTTTTAATAAAAAATTGATTAATGTTTGCATCAATGATTTTGGATCGTATTTCACACTCACAACTTAGGACCATTTAAAAATTTCCCACAAACACTTTATTTCAGTGGATTTTTTAAAAAATTTAATAGTATTAAAAAGTTTTCAGAGTTTTAGTTATTAAATTTATACGCTTTGGGAATCCTACATATACATTTAGGCTGTTAAATAATTAGTAGCACTTTTTTTTTAAATAAAAAAAGGTACAAATAGGCGCAAAACCTCCAATATTGTGTCATTTCGGATAAAAGGTGCAAATCTCCCCCTTTGAATTACAAGATTTATTACTTTTTTTCTTCTAAAAATCATAATTCTTTTTAATATCTTAACTTTAGGGATGTTACCAGTTTTATAGCTCAAAAAGATGATTGTATTACCCCCTTAGTAATAGCAGATTTAACAAAAAGCTTATTCGGGAAATTCCGAATTCAAAACAAAATTATTATATTGTATCAAATTTATTGGATTTCACTACATTTTTTAAATTAACTTTTAGACTTGAATTCAATATTGATATATAACTTCTCGGGCTCATTCGCCTAGTTTAACTAATGAACCCATTCAAACACTGCAATTCTTATAATGACATTCTTAAAATTATTTCTACTATTTCCGAATATAACTATAAGAATCGGCGTCTTTATTTCAGCGAAATGAGCGATCGTATCTTATTCATTTGGTCAATCAAATCAGAACTTTCCATTTAGCAAATACAACAAACAGAAGTGCTGTGCTAGATATTAATAGTTTCCTTCGATTGTATGGAACACCTGCGAGAGGAAAAGACCACATGCCCCTCGCCGTATCGCAGCATCGACTGCACGGTAGTCGAATTCATGGGAGTACTATTATACAACCATCAAACAATAATAAAATGAAGCACAATTCGCCCGAGGTTGTTTTCAAAAAGGCTTTCTCGCAGAACGAAGTGCTTCCCCAAGGTCTCCATTAATTGCCTTTCTTTTCTACGACTTGCTGCCTTTTCTCACACACTCTTCTAGTTACCAGTGTCATGGCGGCTGCCCTAGAGCATTGTGGGATAGCCCTCCATTAGTAAATAAAAAGCCTTGGGAGTTTCCTCGTTTTGCGGGACGGTTGCGGATTGCGTCTTGTTGATATTTTTTAATTGAGACAGTAGGATTTTAATTGGATTTTCCTATTCAACAAAATACTGGGATTTTTCCCTTCCCTTTTTCTTTTTTCATCACCAGCTAACCCCCCCCCCCCTTTCATTATCCTTTGTTTCATTTTAACTGTTGACGAATAATAAATTAAAAGTATAATTAAAGAACGTATTATTATTTTAGCCGCATATAAAGAGGGGGAGGATGAATACAGTGATACAAATAATTGAAATGAATGATACAAAATAATCGAAAACTAATGTTCCAGTTGCCCCAAGATATTTTCCTTTCATATAACTGCATATCTTCCCCACCCATTCTTAATTTTTTTCCTTTTTGTAATCAAAAATCAGGTTGAAAATTAAAATGAAATATTTCAGCTAAGTTTTTTTTCTTATTTTTAATGACATCTAAGTCGCAGTTTCGTTTCCTTCTGTGATATTATACATTTCTTTCAAGAAAAAAACACAGTGCGTTCATTAATTCCTGACCGATGGCTAAATTTCAACGATTTCTTATTCATTTTAATTTAGAAAATGCACCAGTACTAAATTTTATTATATTGCCATGAAAATATTTTACGGTTTTAATGTTTGTCAAGTGTATGATGTTTTTAAAAAATTTCCACTAAGCATAGTAAGCATAATTTTACTAAAATGTTCCTTTTCTGTGAAGTTGTAGATTTAGAAATGAGCCATCCGGAGAGTCGGGAGAGGGATTATAATGTAAAATTATATTCATTCAATAAAAATTTTATGTAAAATAAATTTTAAAAGAGTTTAATTTGTAAAGTGTGACGAAATAACTTCAATAATATGTGTATTCATCACCATTTACATTTCTTGATTGGAAAAATTGATTGAAATGTTTTCATTAAATTCACTAATAGTTCCTTTTCATTAAAAAAGTTTTTTTTTTTCCTATAAATAATGTATAACACATAGGTCGAGGCTTTCGATTAATTTTCTCGCTACTTCCTCATCTTATTTCAGGTTTCTTTTTCTTCCCGAGAAATCGTTTGTTTCAAATAATAGAATCGATCTATTTCTACTGCATTATTTTGAAAACTTTATTTTTTTCTCTATCAGAGATTTAATAGAACATCTATTCTATCAGAGATTTACCTACATTTCGATAACTTTATAAATTAAATAGATCTAAAATTAACTTCATTCTACTTATAAAAGTGAGCGAATGTTTATATGCATTTAATAGGAGTGGTACAAATGCCTTAACGCAAATAGTGTTCTAGTATTTAAAGGAAATTAAATTTTCTTGGAAAACAAGGAAAGAAATATTTTTATCAAAATCATAATTTCCATTATTCCTTCTACCAGTGCTTTAGTTTCATTTACAAAATGAAATTTGAATGCACTGCATTGGTATTATTTATTTATTTTTTATAATTTTCTGATAAATTTCATTCCATGATTTTCAATTTTGAATTATCTCTAATGCTCCTTTCTGGGATCATGGAAATAATTCCATTTTTCTAAACTAAGTTTTATAATAAAGTTCTGTTTTTAATAGTAACTGATATTTAACTTTTTGAATGGATAAAAAAGATCTTTAGATTGATAGATTTTAAAGTTATTTAATAATTATTACATCGTGTTTCGCAAGTTTTAATTTCCATTCTTCGGCGCATTATCTAACCAAAGAAAAACAAATATAAATGCGAATGACATGTGAAAATGATAGCAACTCTGTATTTACAATAGAATTTCGATTATTCGAATTTATCAACAGAAATCTCTACAGTTATTCAGATGTATTTGTCAACAGCAACAGAAAAGGAACAGCTTTTTATTCACAATAATATCTTCACAAATTCGGTGACCGAGTTCATTAACATAATTAACTATTGTCACGAAATTTTTCTACTATGGCTATCAATTTTTTTGCAGAATCGATTTGTTGTCATCAAATCATCGTCTCAATAAAAAATTCTCTGGAATTTTGTTGATTACTTCGAAAGTTCCAATGTTTATGAATCTTGCGAACTTCCAGCGATACCTCGAAAATTATTATATATTTCTCAAATTTTTTTCGCTGAAAGAAAATTATATTTTATGAAATCGTAAAATAAATTCATAAATAATACAATTTTAATACTCTTATTAATTTCTAAACATAAACGTGGGGGAAAAAAGGGGAATTGTTATGTAATGTTTTTACATGGGTGTAAACCTGGCATGTTAAAATCCCATAATTCAAAATACTTTGCGGGTACTTCATATTTTTCACAATATTCACAAAAATTGTGGAATTTTCCGTGTCGATTTGCAACGTCCAGTTTTAGAAGAACTCCATAATTTTATTTACATTAATAAAACTAATCTTCATCAAGCATGAGCTTTAATGACTTCATAATATTGCAATTATTTAAATTTATCTTCGGATGATTTTAAATTAACACAAATTTTGCTTTCTCAAAAAAGATTTTTTTCATTCAGAAGACAATTTAAAATTTGATTGCAAGATAGAGTAGCAGTAAGAATGTTTAATTTTGACTCCTTTACCTGTATTTATTTTTCACAAATATATGAAAGAGAGATCCCAGAAATTTTGTACCATTTTTTCTATAGCGAATTAATGCTAAAATAAGGAAATTAATTAGCATCTATTAATTTATACTCAAAACCTTAATGTTGAGCACTCATTCAATTGTTTTAAAATTAGATGGAGGATATTTTCAAGGAATCCGTAAAAGGATTCTCTTGGAGCTGTGAAATATTTTACTATTTGCATTTACGGTTTTGAAAAAGAATGTAGTTTCGAACCTCTTGTTCCAGAAATTATAGCATAACGTTCTTGGATAAATTCGTTTGTATTCAATTGTCTTGACTGCATGAGGCATGCGTAATAGAAAGAATGAATTTCACTCTGTCAATCTTACTGTAACTTTTCATGCCACTAATTCTTTTCCCTTCATGTTTTAATGAGTAGCTAAGCAATAAGTCGCGAAGCCTCATCACACAATTTACAGACAACATAGTAATCTACATGTTCTTTCCGTTTAAAAGGATCGTGTAGTCCAAGAATTTTCAACGAATTCATTATTTTAAACTCCGCAATTTTCACGTATGCTGTAAAATATGCTTTTAATCTTCTTCGTTTATTCCTTCAAGTCTGCAAATTTTTTCTTCTCTGTAGTTTATTCAGCTATTGCTGTTTTTACAAACGGATAACTGGAATATCATCCCGGTAATTAACTTTCACCTCAGTTACACTTTCATAATTTAAAGTTTTATCATTATAATTTTAAGATATTTAAGGCATTTAGCATTTGCTTGAGCATGAAATAATTAAAATATTATTTAACTCTATATAAAAATCCTACATGTAATATTTTTAGTAAAATAAAATACTCCTCCGAAGATTAATGAATCTTCTGTTAGATAAACAATTGTCACTGGCTGAAAATAAAATTCCCACATTTTAATAAACACAAGTTATTTCATTGATTTATAGTTTTTAAGGAATTCATTTCTCATCAGTGATTTTTTTATGAAGTAAAAAGGTCAAACGAGACATTTTATTGGCCACAAAAATTAAGGTTTTAATTTCTTAGTTCGATATCAACTAAATGATCAATTGATTTTAAAAGTGGTGGAAATGCTTCAATATTTAAACAAAAAATTATATTTTGAAAAATCATACTCATTCTAAATAGGAATCTGAATTGTGTTATTCATTCCCATGAATAAAATTGCAAATCCTATTTTGCTGTTAGCAAGGTGAGATTCATTAATATATAATCCCCTGAGGAATGACTTTTTTAAGGCCAAATTTTCAGTAAACAGAATCAAGCATTACATCTCACGATCGGGATTTCAGAATGGAATTTGATTGAAATAAGACCAGCTGAATCGAATTAAAAATATTTTTCCTTATTGGAAAAATTTCAATCTAATATTTAATTAACAATGTTAATTTATCCAATAAAAGTTTAACTGTATGAACAAACCTGCCTCTTTTCCATCGACACAAATTTTGTGAAGATGTGATAGTAAATAATAAAGTTACCTCGAATAAGCGAAATCTTTTTTGACGAGCTATACCTATAGAGCTGTCTTTTTCACCTACTAATAAAATTATCTAATTTTTATATAAGGAGGAGAAAAATTTGGCAATGAATCAATTTTTACGACAAAAAAATCATTTTAAAACCTTTTTTCTGAGATCAGAACAGATAAAAATGGTTTTGTAAAACACCTTTAAAACACAAAGTTTGTAAACTGGCATGTAATCTTTAAATTAAAAGCCTACTTTCAAATATAACGATGGCGAAAAGTAGAGGGGGGGTGCTGTGAAAATTCTGTAACAATAACAGATCATCTTATCAGTGATTGATTTTTAACTTTTTAAAATACTTATACGTTCGAATTCCTTGGGAATGTATGTATATAAAATTGTATTCATAATTTTAAGAAATCTTGTTAAAATATAGATTTCAAATTACATTCTGTCTATTAAGCCAGTTTTTGATTATTTGAAGTGACTGCATTTAGATTAAATAATCGAAATTCAGTCATAATAGTATACTCAGCAGTCAATTATAGACTAAATAAATTATTTCAATCATTGCCCATCATAATTCATATGAAAAAATTAGCTCGACACAGGAAAGAAAAGGTAATTAATATTTATTGATAGAAGGGAAAAATCGCCTAAAATTTTGTTACCAAACTATATCGAATATATAAATTCCCGTCATAATAATTTATCCTGTATTCAAGTAATAAATTTTAGATAAGTTATAATTAAGATGCCAGATAGATATTCTTTAAAACCTAGAATTCGTGTCAAGATGCTCCCCCCCCCCCCGCCAATCACTGAAAAATTTATGAAATGTACCACATTAGCTGCGGATTCCAAAAGAGAGGGAAAAAAGAATATATATCAAGCCATGATGGATAAGATTTTTGCTGAGTAACGGACATTATTATACGCAATCCATTTTTTAACCAGTTACACAACATGGGATTACGTACAACTGCGACGAAATTGCAAAAGCTGCAATTACAAAGCTATTTATATTCCATTTTTCTCTGGATCCTTTCTCATCACATTATTGCTGTTGGTATGTGAACGATTCTTGGTAGGAGAAATAATGCAATTCCGAAAGGTTATTATAGGTTCTTACTTAATCTTTCTCATCGACGGCGCAAAATAATTGCTGTTCGGTCGCGAAGCCTCGCTCGGTAATAGATATACGTATTTCGATTGAAAATGTTTTACTAAAAGGAAAAGATCATTTTTCTCTGCACTTTCGTTAGCGAACATGTGACAAAGTGATTAAGGAGGAGGTGTTTAAGTCGTTACGGATTTTATTATTGGAAACCTTCTTTGATCATAAATAACTTCACGGGACATTTGAAATCTTCTTAAACTAATCCCATTAGGTGAAAGTAAACCCGGGATTAATCTTTTGACTCTTAAAATATTTTATATTAAAATGCAGATCAGCCATAAATTCTTTTAAAAACATTTTGAATATTGGCCAGTTTCAATATCATATATTAATACTCGCAATATTTTATTGTATTAATTCTTTATAATTTGAAAAAACTATGAAGATATACACGTAAAAGTTCAAATCATGTTATGAAAAAAAATTCTGCTGGCTCATACATGTTAAATTTTGTTTCCATTACTATATTAAGACATTTTCTTTGAAAAATAGAATCTCATCAAATTTGCTCAAATCAATAGATAACTTTTTCCCTATAACACTAACTTATAGATAATTAACTCATAAATAAAGTTTTTAGAATTTCTCGGAAACGTTTTTTATTAATATATTTGTTAATGAAAATTGCTGCTGATGAAACATAATATTTATACCAAAATGATTTTCTCTTGGACTTCACTCTCATTTTGTGTGTGTGTGTGTCCGAGCAATTTGTTGTTTTTATTATTGAGGAATATATCCTACTTATCTTGAGTTTCATTTATTTTCACATTAAAAAGTAATTATGTAAAAATTGAATAAGAACCGGGATAAATTTTGGTTAAGCAGATCATTTATTCTATTTTTGCATCTGATGAATTTGAATTATTCCCGTAATGTATAACTAGGTATAAAAAATTATACGAAATCATTTGGTAAGAAAAATCCTGTATAGCTTTCTAAATTAATCCAAAGTAACTTTTTTTCTATCGCGTAATATTAATTCCTTAATGAGCATTTTGATGATAATATATGTACCGAAATTTCGGAAATTTATTGTGTATCGTAATGTGATCTTTGGATCGACTTATTGAATTCGAGATGTTGGCATATTTTAGTTATTGCATGTAGTATACATTTTTTTTAAGAAAACAATCATATACATTTCCATATAATAAGGATTAACATTAATGAAACTAAAGTTATTGAAAATTTATTGTATTTGTAAAAAACCAAATTATTCAAGAAATTTTTCAAAAAGATGAAAAAAAAATTATTATACATAAATTTCAAGTTTTGAAATGTATCGAATTTAATAAGTTGTTGAAAATTGCTGTATGAAAATCCAATGAAATATTTCAAACTGGTTAAAAATGAAGGTGTGGGGAGATGAACTTGTTATTTTATTCCTAATTAATTTTAATTATTTTTGGCAGAAAAATTGTTACCATCATAAAGATAGAAAATAAAGAATTTATCATTAATAATTATAGGAAAATTTAATCAATTCATTGTAATATTTCAATTTTTTTTTTATTCAATCGCGATGATTCTTCAATTGTGTTTGCGAATGTTCAGAAATATTTTAACAATTTGATGGGACAATTTCCGCTGCGTAACAAACCCCTCTTCCCCTCCGTTATTCGGATTATAAGTACATTTAATTGAAAACAGACAATAAAAATTATCCTATCAGCCGTTATCTTTAATCTAGGGGAACTTGATTTACGTCATTTTAACGTAATACGGGGAATTCCAAATAAGATTATTGCGTCATCTGTTCTGATAAATGAGATATTTATAGTTCTTAACTTTAAGTATTCAATGTAAAATTTGTTCAGTGTAAAACACCATATTTTTTTATACATATGATTCTGTCCGATTTCACTCTTATTGATAAAGAATGATAACTTTGCATTTAAAACAGCACATTTTAATTACTAAACTTAGACTTCTCTTTTGTTTTGGGGAAGTGGATGCCAATGAATTTAATTCTTAATAAATATTGCTCTATTCTCCTGCCAATAATGAATTTTAGTTAGATATTTGTACAAAAAAAAGTTACTTTTATTAAAAAAATTCCACTGTTGAATTTTTTTTCTTTTTATAATATAAGAAAACAGATCATTTAAAAAATGCCTTCAGTAAGGAGCTTTTGTGTGAAGAGAAGAAAAATGGAAGAATTGAAAGTATTGCAATATTATTTAATAAAGGGATTGGCCTTTTTCTTTACGAGATATGTATTATGAAATATATGATAGAGATAAAATATGATAACAGATTTTTCCTAAAATATCCAAAATACCTTAATTTGAGCCTTTCTCAAGTAATTTAAAATTTTTCCCACAGATAAAACCTTATTGCAAAAAAGTGATATAATAACAATAATGATAGTGCAGGTGTATTTTCTCCTTGTTTTAAAATATGCTTTGTTTAGTTTTTTAAAAAAATGTACTCGCATGTAGATGCATGAAGTAAATTAAGATGAATCTTTTCCAAAGCACCAATATCGGAGATTTGTTTTTTCCGCAATGCGTGAGGTCTATCCACAATACAAAGCAGATGAGGTTGTGTACAATGTCTTAATTTTCTGCGAGTCTATTTTCGAATCGTGTGGTTCTTTTAATGAAATTCACGCTCCAGTGAGAAAGATCGCGTAAAACTATTACCGTATTCTCACGAGAAAGGGAATAAAAGAAAGAGAAGCAGAATGAACCCAGGTGAAAGGAATACAAGTGAAACGCCTCTATTTGAATGACGAAAAGCCGTCTATAAAACTTTTTACACTGTTTTCAAGCCTTCTCTGGCAAAGTGAAGTATGTCAAGATTGTGAGAGTTTTGAATTTAAGCAATTCATGAAGTACTCAAATTTTATTATGGAGTACTTTGTTTCAAGTAGAATTATTTTATTAAGACTTGTGTTATCTTTTTTGACTTAGATTTTAACTTAATATGAAATTCTTCGGCCGAAAATTTAACAAAATAAATTTGTCTATTAAAAAGAAATATAGTGATAAAATAATAGGCATTTCGACATTTTAAAATAAACTACTAATACAACGCATATTATTTCATAGTAATGAAATGACATGGTATTGCTATGGCATGGCTTGGTGTTTTATTAATCATAACTGCTGGAAAGCAAATGCGATTTGGTGAAATAATTTTAAATATGAATACCAGACCTAAAAGTATTTCTCAAAATATTTGCAAGGAAATGTTCCCGAAACGGAAAGAAAAATAAAAATGTTTACACCACTAGAAAGAGAGAAATTTTGAAAAAAGCTGTCTAGGTCCTTAGTATTGAACATTGGCCCATTCCAAGAGGAATTCTGAAACTTTTAGAAATCCCTACTTAATCTTAACAAATATAAATTTTGTTAATAGAAATAGCATGTTTCCAATGACTTTAATACAAATTTTTATGGCGTATTTATAATGTTTAAATATACATTTTCTGTACTCAGGGTTAAAAATTATAAATCAAATAGTGAATAAATCAATCTTAGGGAATAAGTCAAAACATCAATGATACTTTTACATATATTTAAAAATCATAAAACCATTTATCTCTCCTGAAATGTAATGTATTATGTTTTCAGTGAATTGATTCACTTGAAAAGACGTTTAATGAATAAAGTAAAAGCAAGTTGAGGCCCAATGACTCCAACAAGCTATATTTACAATAATATGCAAATAACAAACGATACCATAATTTTTGAAAGGAATTCTTTATTTATTTCAAGATTATTCATTAATTTATAAGATTAAGCCTGTGAATGGAGCATACTAGTCTGGAATACTGAAGACATTTCTAATTTTATATATTATCAGAACTGAAGAGTTTCTTTCCTAACAGTGAATAATTTAGAAACGATATGCTTTGTATATATTTAAGGATTCATAAAGGTCAGTAATCTGATCAAAATAAAGAAAAAATGTTAGAAATAAAGTTTTCAGGCGAAAATGACAAGCTGGGAGCTTTTTATCTTTTTGTCATTAGCAAAAACATATCCATAGTTTGCAAGCTGATAAGTTTCATTTTGAGTTAAGCTTCATTTCTCTGAGCAGTGAGCAAATGTGGATAAAAAATCTAAAATGTTACACTTATAGTGCAACTACTTACCTTACATGCGAGTTAGGGTGAATTAAAGGTATGTACAATCATGGTCAGGTGTACTGAACATTAGAACATGGGCCATTCTTCTTCAGAGCTCAAAATGCGTGGGCGTCACTCCTTTCTTTGTACCCCCTTTGCATCCCCTTTCCCATCCTCGCAGCCCTTGTCTAATGGAGTGTCGGCGGCGTGACCGAAGGCATAAGCCGGAAGAAAATGAATATGTAAAACACTTTTAAGTTTTCATTCGAAAGATGCAGGGGAGGGGGTACGAAGAGAGAGCGCGAAGAGTAATGCATAGCTAAACAGACGAGTTGAGAGAGGTGTGCCTGTAAAGAGAAAAAGGTGTCTGACCTTCGAAGACGCAAAGCCGACATTTTCCCACAGTCTAGGTTCGAGGTTGGGCAACCCCTTTTGAAGAACATCCATCGTCTGCAGAAGATATTGCTGCGAGGGATTCAATCGGGTTACATGGTACATTCAAGACATTCCGTTTAGCAATCATGGTAGAAAATTGAAATGAATTAATTACTACCGGGACTCTCTGACCATTGAGTTGAGGAATTTACAAAAGAGCTACTACATTTACTACAATTTATAAATGATTGTTTCACAAAGATCCTTATGCATTTAACAATGCTCTGGAAAAGAAGGGGGGATATCCCTGAAAACTTGTCTGCAATTTTCAGATATTTAATATTTTGACTGGTATTAATCCAATCAAAAACATATTAGTTTGAAAATTTATATTTAACTTTTATCAAATGGACATAGAATGCGATGTCTTGACGCATGAAAGTTTCAAGTTGAATCTTATGGAGTTGTGGCATTCTTTTAATTTCATATATAGCCCCAAAAATTAATTCAACAAGTTTCTTCTTCATCATGACATATATCGACATGAAAGTAAATTTCTAATGAAAAATATTGCACCTTTTTGAAATTATTAAAAATCACATAGCATCACATAAATCATTAAAATCAATCCTCCGTTTGGAACTTTTAAAAATTTCACGTATTCTTAGTAAAACATCTTATGAAATAATAAAGTCAAAGAGCATATAATCGTGATTAGCACGAATTTTCTTTTAAGATCCGTTTGACGATGCATTGCACAATTTCTTTCGACAATAAATCAAATTTTGGTCAAGAAGTTTCTAAATGAATATACTAGAAAAGATACATTACAGTCTAGATACATTCAATTTTAGGATATTTATTGATGTATAAACCAGTGGAGAGATTCTTTTTATTGTATATATGCAGCTATCCTAAAAAATGTTTATAGAACAATTGTGAAAGAAAGACTTTTCAGGAATAAGTTTTCAACTTATTATAAATGATTTACAATAAAATTAAAATTCATTAAAAATTAAATTAATTCATTAAAATTAAAAATTCAAGACTAATATATTAAACTATCCTTAAACTGATATCTATTTGCCTAATAGTATATAGTATTCTGATATTGTGATACAAAATATATATTCTAATTTTAAATTTAATTATTTTCAAAATTAAGAAGCTGGTTCTCATGGCTAAAATAATACTATTGATTTTTAAAACTCTGAAGTTCTTTAATTCAGCAAGTGTTAATCTGTTAGTGTAACAATAGATTTTTTTTTCTCTTTACAGGATCGCAGAGAATTAGTGGTTAGCCATGTCGGAAATCTGACTTCTATTGCCAGCATAGTTCCCGGTGCTACGACGTTCACCAGTGGTGGCCGCCTTAATCATTCCAACGAATTTCAGCCACCATATTTTCCACCACCTTACAGCAGTCTAACACAGCCCCAACTGGACTTTCAATCTGACCCTTACGGGCCCGTGACTCCTACATTACCCGGCACAACGCCGCAGCAATATCACCACCAACTACATACGAATCCTCGGAACCTTTTCAAGAGAGAAGACGAGGCAAACCTCCATCTTCAAACAAACATGCTTACTTATGCAGATTCATCCCGCAGGACGGACATCGCATATGCGAGAAGACCAGACATTTTAGTGCACTCGACACACACTTTAACAGATCAGGACATCATCAACCTTCACAATGCTGGTGCATTGGCCGCCTTAGATGATGGACAGGTCAGTGGGTTTGTCTTATTTTCTTACTCCTAGTTACTCTGATGGATATATGTCCACGCGTATAAATTTTCAAACTAACTTTCCCTTTTTACATTTAATAATTTCCTTTAGAATTAGCATGCAGCTCAATTTAGGATACTTCTAATTCTGATTCATGGCCAAATGATAAGAAAATTTGAGCCAGCATTTTCTTTTCCGAATTGCCAACTTACAGAAGGCAGCTGTAGACAATAAATGAGTTTTCAAGCTTGAAGCCCTCCAATCTGGATGTTAATAATCTATCTAAAGAATCCAAAATTTTTAAATCCAAATTTTTTTAAGCTATATTGATAGTGATTATGATTTGATGAAAGAGTTCGATTCATTGTTATGTTGCTTTAAGGGAAGATGCTAGACTTTGAATTAACTAAAAATTCTTACTGATTTTTATACTACTGCAATACTTAGCAACAATAACTAAAACAAAACAAAGAAAAACAAGAATTTTGGGTTTTTTTTTTTTTAGTGTGAACACGTACATTGTAAAAGAAAAGTGGTGCACATATTTCGATATTCAGGTTGTGTTAATATAAATGTTAACATCTTATTCCTTCCGCTGGAAAAATTTTCTTTGGAAAAATATTCTCATAAATCTAATTTAATTGTAGTAAAAAATATACATTCGTTTAATCCTTCTATAAACTAAATCTCAGTATTTTATGAATAGAATTTTCTCATCATTCTATAGGATGTGAGAATATTTTAAGATATTGATACCGGGGGAAGCAGCCTTCTGATTCTAAAATAATATCTTCTCTCATTCTTCTGAAATTATGTTTGTAATTTTCTTGCAGACTTGAGCACGCTCTAAACTCTTGTGCAATAATGAGTAGCTCAATAGCTAAAGGAATGAAGCTAACGGCCTTTTTGATTGACCTACCATAGTTCCCGCCCCCCTTTCCGTGGGCTCTAGTTTCTTTTTCTGTTTCTCTACCTCACAACTTTTGTCGGCTTGTGTGTAAAAGATATTATTTCACCCCCCTCTCACTATCCGAAGACCCCTCCCATCCCTGTACAAGCCCCCTGGTTACAGCTGCTCCAGACGAGTTTCCATGCACGTGGGTCTTCACATTTGGCAGATAATCGCCAATTATTCTTTCATTTCCCGCTTAATTATTTTATCTCTTGCAGTGTAAAAGAAAAGGTAGATTTTAAAAGAATGTTCTAGAAAATATACATTATTATAAAAAAACTATAAAATATAAATATATGAAAGGGAAAATATGCATATTTTTTTAAGCCAATCGGAAATTAAATTACCACATATTTAGTTCGCTAATACTATGAAGTATAAGAAAGGTTTTAATAAGGTCTCCCGGCATTAATTAAAAAGTTAGGTTTTTATTAATCAAGTTCTTATTACATGAACTGAAAAGATTGTTACCATTAATATTACTAACCTTTCAACAGAAAATTATTAATGTTAAATGAAATTCAAATATCCGTAAACAATGCTTCCTTATTTATTTATTTTGAGAAAAGCTGTATTTAGGGGTAGAATTAGTTTATGAAAATCTTTAGGTATATTTTACTTTGAAAATATTTCTAGATTCAAAAAAATTACAAATATAATATCAGATTTTAATAAGAATATTGCAAACTGTAACAAGACTTTAAGCATTTAATATTTAAAAACATTTTTACACTAAAAATATTGTATATAAATAGTTTAAAAACTAGCTTGATTTATTTTTACTGTATGTGTCAATATATGGACAAATTAATGCCGGACCTGAATTAGAGATATGCAAGTAATACTCTGGCCTAGCCCAAAAGTCAAGCTTTAAAATAATAAAATTATTCGACCTTTTTGATTGCCATAGCAGGCACAACACATCATTTGACTTTATCTTCTGAATGATCAAAGCGTGAATTGAAAGCTCACAACAATTTAAAATTATTTTCCTTTGTAATCTTGATACAAAACTCAACTTGGCGAAAAACATACAAATATGATCTTAGCATTTGATTATAAATGTCTATCCTTTTACAGAATGAAGGCATCTGAGTGGGTGGGTAATTGATCTTAGTGGGCAGTCAACCAATCCCAATCTATTATTTAGAAAAATTTAAAAAGTGTTTAGAAGTTTATTTTGTCAACTAGGACTTCAATGAGAGTTTTTAATGTTTTATCATAATTTGAAATGCATAAATCTAACGTTTAATCAACTTTGCGTCGTAATTCGTTTAAAATTTCACTAAAAATGGACATTCCTTCAAATTCAATTCTGTTTTCATTTCCTTTACAAACAAGAAATACATTTCCCTAGCTTTTAATTTTACAATCATAATGTAAGCCTTATGGGAAATTATAAAATAAAAATTAAATTAATGGAAACCTCTAATATAAAAAAGTAAATTAGTTTGAACATTTTAAAATAGTATATAATATGCAAATTTTTCTTAACTTGATTTGTAGCCTTTGTTCTAGGGGAGGTAATATATAATTATTTGTTGAAATATTTGAGATTGATACATAGAGAAAATTAGCAGACCTTGTCAACGTTTTTAAAATAAAACATTTGTAACTATGTCTTCAATTATCTATCTAATGATATTAATGCTCTGAAAGAATATTTTAATAAAAAAATATATTTTAGATAAAACGGTTTAATTTAAGGAAATTTTAATAACTTAGAGATCTTTTATAATTAGAAGCTTGCATCTCAACAAAAAAACAGGGCACTTATTTTTTCAATAAAAGCATTTTAGTTAGCTTCAAAAGTCCTTAAATTATTAAATAAAATTTAGAAGATTTTCCATTTTTTTTAATCATTGCATCATTTGACTAGCATAAGTGTTGAAAATTAGCATCCTTTAATAAAATAAAAATTATGATAATCTTTTCAATTAAAAGCTTATCCGTCATCTTCTTGCTCTTGTTTTTAAATACGGAAGAAAAACCTATGATACATCCTCAGTCAATTTAGTTTTAAGTGAGTTTCTATGGACCAAGTTATTCATATCCTTTTTATATTATATTAATATTTATATCCTATTCTTTTTTTGAGATGCATGCAAAAATCAAAAGATTTTTAGTTATAAAAAAGGGTTACGGCTTGTTACCTTGAAATGAAATTTCTAAACAGAAAAAGGAAACGTTTAAAATGTCTTTTAAAGTCATTATAAAACGGAAAATTGGGAAAAATTCTGCTTTAAAAGCACAAACTGTGGAAGAAAAATCACAGTAAAACTATGTAAATTCAAGGGAGTATTTTTGATTTTTGAAGACCTTACTAGCAAAATGAAAGAATAAGTTTGTTTACAAAATACGTAGGCAAAAAGGTATTCAGAGAAATACTTCCTGCTTGTTATTAAATAAAACGTTTTTCGCATTTTTTGGAGCAAGTCATTATTTGTTGTATAAAATATCGGACTTAAAAAATGAAACTAATAAGTTTCTAGAAAATACAAAGTATTCGATTGGCAATTAGGTAGACATTAGATTGCGAAGTATATTTAAAATAAAAATGTCTTGGTCTATTAAATTTCCTTGAAAAATATAAATGTTTAGATTTGTTTTAAGCTTAAGAATGAGAAGTACTTTTCACTCCTTTTTTCTATTCTTTACGGGGAATTTTTATTATTATGGGAAAAAGTTAATGTTCATATTTCTCAGTAACTAATCAAGTTATAGCTTATTTGAAAAAAATGAAAAATTTATAGCTAATATTAAATTTGAATGCAAAAGAATAGATTCTTTTTATAAATGAAACGCACCTACGTAATAAAGATTATGCAGAATTTTAAACTTGCAACAATTAAAAAAATTGTTAATAAATAATTAAAAATTGATTGCGTCGATTATAACAGTCGCAAATTTTTATAGAAATATCCCTATATCAGAAACAGTTAATTCTAGCTTTAAGAAATTCTCAAGCACTTAACTGTTATTTTTTCCCTTTTCTGTTTTAGCATATAAAGATCAAATAAATATAAGTAAAAATGAAATTTGGAAGAATAAAGAGCAAAAAAGAAAAGGAAAAATAAAGAAAATTGAGGAAGATTTTAAATTTTAAGTCTTTTTTGCTAAACTCCATTTTTTTTATTTCCAAAAACTAAATCTTGAATGCAATGCTAAACAGTGGAAAACAATTCTATGTCTTGTTTTCCGTTAAAGTAAACAAAGGAAAATATTTCTGTGTAATATAGGGTAAAATTTTCCATTTTCTTCTCTGCTGAGAACTAAAGAGCCCTAGAGTTAAATAAGAGAATCCACAAAGGCCAAGAAGTCTCATTAACCTTCTAAGAGAGGAGGTACTCAGCGTAACGAGGAAGGGGTGGTCAATATGCTCAGTACATTAGTGAAATACATTAATTTCTATGTAGAGTCAACCACGAAGTCAACCTTTGCTTTCTGGGGAACTATAAGGCCTCTTTTCTGTGCTATTTTACGAAATATGCAATAATACAAGGCAAAGCAAAAATTAAATGTCTTTTATGCGCGCAATTTTGGTATGATTGGTACTTGTCACTGTCATGATTAAATAACTTAATATATATATATATATCTTTCAATCTTGTAATGTTATTGCATGATTTTTTTGACTTTTTGTGAAAAGCCTTTCACTTCATGAAGGAAAATAAATTAAAATTTGCAAAGAAGTATAACTTTTCATCTCCAAGCGTGAGTTTGAAATTTGGCGAATTAACTTGGCGGGGAAGGATACTGTGCTGCTGCATCCCTCCCCCCACTGGATTCCAGAGCCGCAAGTTTTCCTCCAGGGTTGTTGACCCTTTCTTATGTACCTGCCTGACTTTTCTAACATTCCTCCGCCGGCAACACACCTGACTTTTTAGGAAGACCATTCCTCGTACTTTTTTTTTCTTTTTTTCCTTGCTCGGCCCCTTTCTAGAAAACTAAGTATTAAATGCAATTTAATATACGTTTGTGTGTAAACCACACGCAGCGTGTACTTAATGCGTATTATCTCAATGCTTTTATACAGGTTTCTTTTCAAATTTCGTTTAAAATTTATTATCCTCTTAAATGTTACAAGTGCTTGTTTACCTAACAATTGCCAGATAATTTCAAATAAATTTCGGCTGCTTGTTTATATTTCTCTTTGCAAGATCGTTTTATTCATGGTTTTGTTTAATTTTTTTTCTCCTTCGTCTTTTTTTCTGATAGATAAAGTTGAATTTTATTGTTGATTGTTGGATTTATTTCAACAGTTAGCGAATTATTAGATAAATTATACCGTTTTTTTTTTGTTTGATTTCAATTTTTTGTTGATTTTTTTTAGACGTCTCAATTAATCTATATCAATAAAAATGTATAAATCAAGGGATACGGCAGTGGGGATCACTGGCCGTATCTACAATAAAGCGAAAAGAAATAAAACAAGAAAACTTAATCAGATCTTAGAGTGAATGAAAATAAACTGTTTTTTAACTTAATCTGTCGAGATGTCACAGTTGAAGCGGGTGCTTTGAATTGTGTCTGCTAAAGTAATATTTAGCAGAATAGGAACCCTGTTCGTAATTGCAATAATTCTTTCCCTATATTTCATCACTTCGGATCTAGCCTTTTATTTAGCCCACATTGATTTAGTACTCCCATAAGCAGTATGCTTTTACACATTTCTGTTCAATTTATTTTGTTCCGTGCTTGACACCAATTTTTCATTCGCTTCCTATAGGCTTGAATTTCTCATTAGTCGATTAAAATTACTTTCCAAGTGATGCTAAACTAGTAAAGTATTTGCGTAAATTAATTCAATTGCATTTATATAATGTACATGGATTGACTAACTAAAAGGCGGGGGGATTAGAACATAAATATCTACTTATTACTACTTCTTTATACTACTACATTATTAAAATATGTTGAAAAAAATTAATTTTTCATTTGGCATTTCTTTTGTAACAAAAATTTCAGATTCAAAACCCTCTAATACTCGAAACTACTGCTTCTGAAAAACCATAATGCATTAATTCGTGGATGGCGAATGTCCTCTCGCCGGTATTTGGAGGAGTGGAAAGGGGAATATCAGTTCAGGTGATATCTTTGTAATCTGACCATGATTCAAAAGTATGAGATCTATTCACTAACAGACTTTTTGCTGCTTAAAAACGGGTCGCTAATATTGCTTAACTAAACCCAAACCAAAATTTATTAGTTTCCACCATATGATTGCTTTATTTAATCGCATGTCTTATTTATAAGCAATTAAAAATACAAATTAATTTTGAATGATCTAATCGTTATCAAGTAGCAATCGTTTCATCAATTTATATCAAGTAGCAATATAAATTAATGAAAAAAAGTATCGCAAGAAATGAAAACCCAGTGCTCTATTTTTTGATAACTGCATTCTTTCATCATTGTTTCAGCCACTTTATCTGATCTGTTTCGCCACCCGCCCTTACAATAGCAAACTCAGGTGCCACCTCCTACTTAACTTCGTGAATGAAAACTTTCTTCTCCGTTCTTCGAAGATAGTTTATTTTATTTATATTTTTTTAAGCATTTTTTATTTCATTTTGTTTTATATTTCTGGGTTAGCTCCAAGTAGCTTTTATAGGTCCATAAAAAAATCACTAAATCGTTATTTTTGTAAAAGAAATATTATAGGTGGTAGGAATGTTAGATATCTGTGATTGTGGTTTCTTCTATACAAAGAAATTATTTTAAAATCTTTCATGTATCTTCAAATGAAATATTAAGGGGTTTAAAAAATTGGAATAGATGATTAAAATTTAAATATTCATTTGGTCTAAATATGTATAGAATTTTATTTTCTTTCATTTATCACTAGTTGTAAGGAAATCTACCGGTAAAAAACGATAGTTAATACCACTAGCAAACTTTTATCAAGCCATTTTATTCAGATTAGATTCTTAAATAGTATTGTGCATCATTTTTTTTTGAAGGCAAATAAAAATCAATTCTACTAGAGCAAAAGTACAGTAAGCTACAAAAGAAATAAAGCACGTCAGATAGTTTGACTTTGATTTCTCTTGTTATATTTTAATCGTCAAGTCTGACTGACAGAGAACTGAAGTCATCAGATAGCTTCATTTTTTAATGTTTTAAAGCTTTTATAGTATTTGATCACCTTCTTCAGAGCACGAACAATTTATTTTGCAAATATATGATTTGCATTTTCACATTGTTAAACTCCTCTAAAAATGTTTTTTTAACCCAATGATTCTCGTAATTTAGCTCATAATTATATAAGGGATTGCAAAAAAAATTGCCTTATCTTCCTTCTGTGAGTTCTTAAAAAAATTTGTTTGCAAAAAATAATTAGAAACATGATTTTGCTTTGGAGCGTTATGTTAAAAAATTTTTAAGTATGGTTTTTAAATTCATCTTTTCATTTACTATCATTGTTGTATTGTTGCTAAATGGACTTAATTTTATGCATATTTAAAAATTTGGGATGGCAAGTTATTTCTTTTTGAACGTCGCTGGTATCGGTTATCTTCATTTGAGAAAGAAATGAAATCTGATGTATTTTGAAGAATTTGTGCATTAAAATATTTTTTCAATTAGAAACAGTTTGCAGATTGTTTTAGGTACATTTGTTTCTGTATCACTGGAAAAGCAAATTTTCTCAATTTTATATTCTAAACATTGTATTATTCAATAATAATAGAAGAAGAATTAGTTAAAGCATGCAAACTACATAGTAAATCAACTATGTGACAAAAACATATATATATATATATATATAATTAGAGCCATAAATCGCTCTTGAAAAGTATTAATTTAGATCTTTTGTGAAAGAATATCTTTATCACAAGAATTTAATCTTCTATAATTTAGATCTTCTTTATCTGATAATTTAGTTCTTCTGTAAAAATAAAATATATTAAAAATAATAATCAATACAAATGAAGAGCAGTACTGAAGTAAACTTCATTTCTAGATGTAATGATTAAAAAATGCATTGTAGATTACGAGCAATTTTTTAGTATGAAGCATAAGTTGCCGAAAATTTAGGTCTCTACCAGAATGCTGCATCTAATGAATAGAACTAATGTTCGTTTCATAACCTGAAATGAACAATATTTCTCTGAATTATCACTAAGTGGTAACACAAGGAAGGATGTATGCCCCTTAGTGAGGAAAGATGTCCTGAAATTTATTTTATTGTTAAATGTAAATATGTTCTCCTTTCTTTTGCTAAATTAAGCGGACCCTAATGCTATCGGAAAGCTTTAAAATCTGTTGGAAAAACAATGCTTCTAAAAGTTTGTTAGTTTGTTTTCATCCTTCAATTTCTTTTTTCATAAACCTAATACTAGATTTTATTTCTATTTGATCAATAGTATCCTTGAAATTTTTGCTTTCAGCTAGTTCAGGACATGTACAATAAGTACATTCATAAGTACAATAAGGCTGTTCCCACCAGTCTATAACTGCAATAAATTAATGTACATATCTTAACATTGGCATTAAAGCTCAACAGAGGATTTATAAGTGACGGGTCTTTCAACCAAAAGAATCTTTGGTCAAGAATATTATTGTTCCTTATATTTATATCGAAGGATTTGTTTTTCTTGAGCACTATCATCAAGAAAATTCTTTTACTTGCCTTAATTTAGATATTTCTAAAGCCTTATTTATTATTTTTTTGTACAAATTTCGAACAACAAATTGTTTTTTGTGCAAATTCCTATCTAGATTATTTAAAGAAATTGATGACAAATTCAAGGGTAATCACTTCTTTAATCTGAAGTTCTTCTGTGCAAAATTTCGTGGGATTTTATAAGATAAGACTATTTTTTAGAATTCTATGTTCCTAACGTAATTCTTAAGAATTTTGCTTTATAGTATATATATATTCTTCGCCATGATATTTAAAAAAAAAGTAATTGGCATTCGTATTTTCTGTAGCTTTATTGATTTATACAATGTTTTCCCCCTTGTTGACTGACTTTTTGAACATTTTGAAATTATTGGCCCATCTTTCGAGTTAACACCCCCAATATTGTCATCAGTTTGCCAATATTTTAATAATAGATAATTTTTAAAGTAAAACCATTTGAAGAATCACTTTTCTCTTGAAATTTTCACTGCGTTGTGAGAGGTTTTTTTTTTTTTTTAATAACATTCGCATTATTTAGTTATCTATTTGTAATATATATTTAAAATTCTTTGTTAGTTCTTCTGAAAATTATCATACGCTTATTTCCTTATGTTAAACAGAAGCTTTTTTTAAAAAAAAAATCTATGATCAGTTTCAAGTATATTTTAGGACAATTGTTCAATTTTATGTAGTGGAAGGAGGGGGGGGGGATGGATTTCTTTGTCTCACAAATTTGAACACTGAATTGAATAAACACACAGAATGACACAATCCCATGACTCTTGTGACTGCGCATCTCATGTATCTTTTAATGCGTATTTTTATAAAAATTATATATATAAGATGTGTGATTAATGTCAAAATTAAATCTATTCCCCTCATTGATCATACATATAATGGGCAAGAATTTTTATGATCTTAATGAAGTTCTAAAAGTCACAAAAGGTTTTACCAATGACAAAGAATTGTTCACAAATCGGTAACCATTTAACAGAACAGTGTTTTTAATCACGCGGTCACTTTGTACTTCTCCACGGCTGGTCGCGTCCATTCTACTGTGCATGAGCGCTGATGCAGTAGCCGTTATTTTATACACGACAGAGAGTGAAAGTGTTTTTCTAAATGGTGCAAATGTCGCATGGGCTGTTGATCATTTAAAGGGTGTTGAAGAAAGACTTGACTAAGAATGAGCAAGCTTCAGCAGAATAGTTTGAATCAGTTTTGCAGATTTTTGCGCATAAATGATTTTACATGAATTGAAACTTTGAATTAAATCTAAAATAAACAAAAGGGAGAACTATTTTAATCTCTTCTAAAAGTCAATTTCAACTTAAGATCAAAATTAAAAGCATTTTAATAAGTTCTGTGTCGATAATAACTGGGGATAATTTATGGTGTGAGACGATGAATTCGATTTATTAATGAGTTTCTACAATAAACTCAAGTCTTCTGGAATGAAAAATTAAATCATAGGAAAAAAGGATTTTTATCAGCTAATTAAGAAATAATGCTTTTTTATTCCGCTGTGAAACGTTTTGTGCGACAGCCAACTATTTCAAATTACATTTTTAAGAGCATATTTTTCCCATTTTGTGAAAAATTTTTGTAATTATTTTCAGGTTAGCAAAAAATTTTTTTAATCAGCTTAGAATTTAACAGAAACCTTATATGAAGTCATCATTATACATCTCAACACAGCGTTAGTTACAGTTATTCAAAAGTATATAATGCTTATGCTAATTTTTTCTTTATTATTGATTTAAAAAAATATTTCTTCTCAAAAATATGAGCTGCAGTGTATAAAATTTAATCTCTCAATGACTTAAATAGATCTGAATTGCCGAGAAAGGAGCAAATTTATAAAATTTTATACATCCATGTTTGAAAATCAATGTTATACTCATCTCAAGATGGCAATGCCAGAAATTATTTTTTCCATCTTATAG
Source organism: Argiope trifasciata (assembly GCA_026543055.1). Taxonomy (NCBI): domain Eukaryota; kingdom Metazoa; phylum Arthropoda; class Arachnida; order Araneae; family Araneidae; genus Argiope; species Argiope trifasciata. Next base: position 3,884,438 of record JAPMOQ010050981.1, read on the forward strand.
CAGATAACTAAGAATAATGGAGAAGGAAAAAATTAACTTTTGATCATTCGAAACAATTAAGATTTAGTTATTTGAAATCTGTGCACTCTTTTGACCACGGTAATTTTTTTCAAAATTAAATAACGTTCTCAAACGTCTCAAAGTGCTTCAAATATGAAAAAAAATTATTTTTTTTTAAAGAAAACTGTTAGCATAACTACTTTTAATTCGTTAATAATATTAATTTGATTTTCATTGCCAAATCAACTTTTCGAATGATTTTCAGTAAATCAAATTATGTATAAAATTGTGCTTAAATGAAAAATATTTTAACAAGAAATGGAAGTGACTGAAACGAAAGAAAATAAAATCTTGTTAAATAAAGAAATTTGTATAAATTTTTCAAAACATATAACCAATGTCTTTGTGACATGCATTACCAAATTATCATTTCGTATGATTTTCAGTAAATTACATTACGCGTAGAAGAAAAATGTTTTAATAAAGAAACGGTGATAACTGAAACGAAAGAAAATTAAATTTGTATTTAAACACAAAAGTTTAAACAAATTTTGCAATACATAGAACTGATCTCTTTGTGGCATGCATTTGATAGCAATTATTTAAAATTTAATTATTAAAAATAGTTACAACATAATGCACATTTTTTTTTATTTGATTGTAAAGTATTGGAATTATTCAGCTAATTTAAAATTCTTTGAAAAAATTGTTTTCTGCAAGGGCAAATTCCTATTCTTAAAAGAAAGCTTACTAAAATAAAAACAAATTCAGTAGTTATCAAGTTCAGTTCAGATTAATTACATATTTCCTCTTCTTTGAAGCCTGACTAAATATTCCTTTCCAGTGAACGAAACCACACAAGTCGAATAAGAAGGGATGGGAAACCCCGCATTTCGTCACAGTAAAAACAAAGCTAATCTTAAAACATTTTATTCTCGATTCTCTATTTCTCGCTTGCTTTTTATCATCGAAGTAATTTTTCATGGATTTAATGAAAATGCTAATTGGCTTCAGTTTCCAGGCGTGAAATTTCATCAGTTGGCATTAACCTTCATGCCGGCTGATAGAAGATAATGCTGCCAAAAATTTCTAAGAGAAAAAAAATACTCTCAAAAAAAGATTAAAATAAAACAACTATAAGTAATACTTTTTCTTGCGGGAGCACTTTTGATAAAAAATCGAGTCATAACCCCAATCTAAACTATCTCCGGCGAAGGAAGAGGATGCAGGGGGGAAGCAGGCCACCAGAAAAATACATCAAGGGAAAAAAAAAATTGGAACTGCCAAACATGCTTGATTTAATTGTTTCAGCCTGTTAAATAAGTAGAAGGAAAAAGAATAGACGAGAACAAGAAAGAATAAGAAAGAAAAAAAAAGTGGAGGTAGGTAGGTGTGTTTGAAAGAAATCTTCCTCCTGCATACTAATGAGAAGAATTGGCTACTTTGGCGACGAAACAACAGAGATCCGTCATGTTAATCGGGCTGACCAATCAGCGCGAGCGTGATCCTAGATCTTTACGGACTTGACCCCACGATTCTTATCGTTAGGTTTCTAAAGAGATGATCACGTGTTGGTTCGAGCAGATTTTTTTAAAGCTTTTTTTTATGCTGCTTTTTCTCTCTTCTCTATCATCACGGCAAGGTCAAATTCTTGCGCTCGACACTCTTTCGGACGTGTGTGGTTACTAAACTCTTACTACGATGGAGAGGGATCATTTGGCGCATTATCACCCCCAGGCGCTTTTTGCAGTTGCGCCTCATTCATAGAAAATACACACACACCCACATTCATGAGGAGAAGTAGCGCGGGAAAACACCGTGGGAAAATACTATCACGTGGTTTTCGAAGTGAATAGCATTATAGCACTAAAATTTTTATCTTTGGATAGTTTAGAAAATTTAAATTTAAAGTGAAGCTCTCATGTGAACATTTGAAATGCCTTGAGTAAATTAACGATTGCGGAAGCCCAGAAACTGTTTGGACCAAAAATAAATAAATACTGCCACTATTTTATGTAACAAATATTCGAAACAATTAAGTTCTAAAAATGTGTACATTGAATATTAAGGTAAACAGCATTAGTTAGCCAAGTTCACACAATCATATTTTAAGAATAAAAGATAATTTCACTCTAAATTGGATTTATGTTTAATCTAATCTACGCATGATGTAACTATTTGAAATTTCTCTTGTGTTCAGTGCAATTTATATTTTTCCTACCCGTTTTGTTAAACAACAGGCCTTAAATGCAATTCAAAGTAATTTTTGCAACAAAAGTTTATTTTTAAATTAAAATAAAAGGACGTCAGTCATTCTTTTTTTTGTAAGTATATAAAAGTCATTAAAAATATTACAATAAGATATTAAAAAACGGCCCTTCGTTCTTCTTTCCTTTAGAAAATTGATAGTAATATTTTCAACTATAGATACATTGTAACCTGAATGCATTTATATTTTCTCCTACCTATTAGCTAATATATGTTCATACATAATTAGCTAATATTTTATAAACATAATTTGTTTATTGATGGGATTGAATTTTCATAAAATCGCAAACACTTGAGAGTTAAAACTAACAATGATAGGTCAATTTATGTTTAAGAAAGGAAAGGTTTAATTAAAGTTTGAAGACAGGTTGTGTCACAAATTTGTCGTTGAATGTATGCAAAAGACAAGAGAGAACGAATCAGCATTTTTTCTTTTCGGGAGAACGAAAGTTTTCCCAAATTTCTTATAGTTACTCTCACACACTTTTAATTTTTCTATTAACTGCAAAAATTTCAGACAGCAGGGTGTTCCTACCTAGTCTAATTTATTTTACTTATGATCTGTATAATCTCGATTTTTGTGGATATAAATAATGCCTGGAACTTGAGCCCTTTGCATTAAGAAAAGTAATTCAATACAAAATTAAATAACTAGCATAATGACTTGCTTACTCGGTGAAAAAAAAATATTTATTATACTTTTATATTGAATTTTACCGACAAATTAATCTGCATCTTCTTGCCCTTCTTTAGGTAATTTTTAAAGATTAAAATTAAAGAAAAAAAAACCATGCACTATCTTGAATAGTGAGTGAAAGACACCATTCGAATGAAGTGTTAAATCTTCCTCTTTTTTGCTTTGACATAAACAATCGTTTCTGGAGTAACAGATTTTATTTCCCAAGATGAAAATTTGTGTCTTGCGAATATTTATCCTTTTGTCAGTGTTAATCCTTTTTTAATAGCTCCTCTTTTTTTTCCAAATTGATTTACCAAAAATAAAGTCCATTAAGTTATATATTTTGCATTGAAAAAAAAAAGGTTGATTAGTGAGGGAATCCCCGATTTTTCTGAAAAGTCGACCATGACTTACTGATCGATTCAGTTCAGTGCAGGTCTGTGAGCCTCCTCATTAATCGCAACTTTCTGGAGACTCCCCGTCTATCTGGCATCTCCATCGTTTTACTCTCTCTCCTCTCAAAAGCAAACACCTTCGTCTGCCCGCGGGGGAAGGGGATTGCCTTCTTCGTTCGGTCGGACTTTTACTTTTCGCTCGCTTCCAACCGGCTGCCTGCAGCACGAGGGTGTGAATGAAGTGATGCTTGCGGGGGTTGACTGGCAAACAAAGAGAAGGAAAGTAGGGCAACTCGGGAGGATGGATTTTCTTTTTTTAAAAGAAGATGCATCTTGATCATATCTTTATACGGTTTCTCAAGTTTTTGATACTAGTTAGTTCAGATGTATAGTTATTGAGGTATACATTCTTTCATATCAAATTTTTTTCAATGGAAATTTAAGGTAAACGATTTGTTTGCTTTGTTTACATTTTCCATCTTTGGAAATTTCAATTTTATTTTTAAAATTCTTTCAGAATTTAGTATGAATTTAAAAAGTTTACAATGAAGTAAAGCAAAGAGATCTATGAATAAACTAGATCAATATCAAAGAATAGAATTCTTTTACTACGGAATTATGACGAAAAAATGTTAATTAGTGATTTATATCCTTTTTGGCTTCACGTCCGATATATCAAGTATCAAAGCATATACTATAAGTAAATACTAAACTATCTGATACAAATAAATATCTATATCTACTATAAAAATATCTAATATCATCGTACATCTACTTTAAGAAAATGCTGAACTTCAAAAGTATTAAAGAATAAAATTCAACAGTATTAAGGCATGTGCTATAAGTAAATATTGAACTTCATACATAAGGATTTAACATATAATATTTTATTTTAAAGTTTATTCATTATATAGAAGAAATAATAGAGCTTGCAATTAACAATCGTTACCCTAGAGGTAATCTGCATCTAAAAAATATGTGAATGATAGTCATTTCAAAATTCCGGTTAAAAATATTTATACCAGCAAAGTGATTCTACTTAGCCAGCTAAAGTATACTTCTTTCTTTTTTTTAAATTGAATTAAGTTTTATTAGCAAAACATTAATTAATCAATAGTCTAAAGTAACTGATTTTTATCTACACTTTTATCAGTTGGTACCTGAGAAAATTGTGAAATTGCATCGAAACATGGAAGTTGCATTAAAATTATAAATTTAAATTGCTATTCTGTGATTTCTTTGAAAGGTTTAACAACCCATATTTCGGAAGTAATTTTTGATAACTATTCCAACTTTAATATTTAATTAATAAAATATTATATTTTTAATCTATTATATAATGGAAAAATTTGCGGAAGCACTTTTGGAATTTGAAATTCAAAAATGAAGTTCTTGCGTCCACCACTTGGTCATTTATATGCAGCTTTAAATATGTATTGTAAAGCATATTTTGATGCTAATCTATTCTGCTTTATTACAAAAAGAATCTACTTACGGCACTTAAGGGTTTTAATAATTGATAAATTAAATAAACCATGAGCCCATTGAATTGTTCCAACAATGATTCGAATGATGAATCTTCTATTCGATTTTTGTATAAAACGTGCTATAAAACTAGGCTAATTGTTGACAACTGTTTAATACAAATTAGAACCAAATTTCTTCCATGTGTTGGAAGTAAGTAAAAGAATTAAAGGTTTCTGATTATTTATTAACATGTCCCAGTTCATAAACCACACCTCCTTTTTATGATTTAGTTCTGATCTAATTGCATAATTTTAAAATTATATACCAAAAAATAACAGTATGAAATGTTGTTATTAAACAGCTCTTTAAAATTCTAAAAAGTATGTTTTAATTAATCAATTGAATGCATAAGGATAACCACTTATGAAACCGTGAAGATAAAAAGAAAGAAAAAGCAAAAAAAAAGGTCCATATTCCTTTACAAGATCCGAGAAATTTGCCCTTTTTTAGAACCGGCATTCAGCTAGTAGGAGGATTGCCTTGAAACTTAACTGCATTTTGTTTTCTAAAAGTAATTTGGTAATTTCCAATATTTATAAACCGATGATTTAACGCTACGATTTCGACAAAAGGATGAATTTTTATTTTCTTAGCAGTATTCCTATATAGTTATCTCCAACAGTTCGTTTTAGTGCTAACAAGAAATTAATAGTATTTAGTGATTATAGATTATTATAACTGATTTTTCTTTAAAACAAAATACTATGCAAATATATCAAATGAATTAAAACTCAAGAATTTTTAAGACTCAAGATGATTGATATTTCTCGATTTTTTTTTTTTTTTATATTTCAGGGTTAAAAAATTGCTATTAAACTTGTGCCTTTATTAGCCACTCGTTTTTGTAAAAAGTTTTAAACTGTATCTATTTATCATTAAGAATTATTGATTTTCTTTTATGTATATGCACGCTTAATATCGCGATAAATTTATTGAAATAAGATTTGGATTATAGTTTTTAAGAGCTTGCATGCAGGAAAAGGTTTTAAAAACTTATTTACTATTAACTGTTTAAGCGTTTTTGTCGAATTACTTGTTATGGAAAAATTGCAACATATTGCATTTTAACGAATTTATTCGTCAGAAACAATAATTAATCCAACGACACAAGTATGTTTTACACAGGTGCTACAATTAGTAAATAATTCATCAGGAAACACAATTTAAATGCTATTTCCCGAAGAGATCGAAAAAGTTAACTGGTATTGACACAATGACATCAAATATAATTTTCAATTTGATAAATATGAATGAAACTAAATCTAAAATGTAAAAATACTTCAAGATTTACTAGAATTACCAAAAATGTTTTTCCTCAATGCTGAGTAATCCGGGATTCCGGAGCTTTGATTTTAATAATCTTTCTATACTAATTTCATTAATTTAAACCAAGGATTTCTGAATATCCCTTCTAAGCAACCGGCTATTCGGATAAACCATGCTATAGTAGCAGAAGGTTCCATTACGAATGATTTATTTTAGTACCATAACCTGTTCAGAAGTTGCGCAAAGGATATCTATCATCCAGTCAGTGGTTTGATGTTTTCCCCCTTCCCTAGCTGCAGGTCGTTAAAGGAGGATAAAATCCATCGAAATCTTGAAACAACTTTTAATAACCTCTGCGTCTGACTTTCAGTCTTCTCTGTAAAAGCCTACTATCGTGACAGGAGAACTTCTTAACGACGCGACTCAATCCAGGTGTGCGCCTTGTTGCAATCAGATAGGATTCTCTGGAGAAGCCAACCTATAATGACAATTTAAAAAAAAGACCTCCTGAAAGTGATGAAATAAAACAAAATGAGAAGGGTTCGCCGAAACCTGTTGGCATTATAACTTATGGCTAATAACTTGACCGCCAGGTGGCGGTGCGATTATTGGTGGCCCCTTGGGGTAATGTCTCCCTCGGAATGCTCCCGCTCGCCCCCAGGTGTTGTCACTTTTTGGTGGTCGAATATATCTCAAGATTATTTCGGGGACGTCTTCAAGGAAGTTCAGCGTCAAGGGGGGAAAAAGTCCAGGAGCAAATGTTATCGATGTGTGATACAGTGAAAAGTCTCTTGGGCTAATGCCCTTCATTATCTCATTTGATAGAGTGATATATTGAGTGTCAGAATAAATTTTTATAAATATTCCTATTGAGTTCCGAGAAGACGTGAAAGCAATAAAATTGATTTATTTGGTAGAAATTTTAAGCACTGATTTTAAAAGGAAGTATTTCTGCTATAGTAATCAGACGAATCGACCAATAAAACTGTTGTAGTTCTGTAGTTTTTTTAATCGCATATTATAAAGATAACTTTTTTGTAAACTCTCAGATTAAAAGTATAAATAGAAATAATGGAAAACTTGCATAGTTTTTGATTTCTAATAATTTAGAAATTTTGAATCCAATTCTGGTTGTTTTTCGAATTAGTTGCTTTAACAGAGCCTAAAATAAGCTCTTGTTATGTTGAGAGATAAATAGCAAACGTGACAAAGAAAAAGTTTATGGTTAAATAAGTGTTGCCATAAATACATTTAAGAACAGGTGAAGAGTTCTGATTTGGCGATTAAAATTATAACTCATGCTTCAGTTACCATACTGTATGCTACCAGATTTTAGACTAAAGAATGGACGATATCGCAGTTGATAATTAAATTAAATTGCACCATTTTAAACTTTTTAAGTAGAAGTATCGATAAAATGGCTTGAGAGAAATTTCTATCTTCCGCACAGTATAGAAAAGACTAGATTAAACTTTCGAAAAGCCTTTAGGTATTCGATTTCATAAAATCTTTAACTTTTACTACACAAGATGTATTTTTATTTTAATTATTTATGTGAGCAATAATATGAGCAAATTCTGACATCTGACAAAAAATTTAATCAAGGGCTCTTTCATGATACTTTTAGTGTATTTCTCAAAAAATTGGAAGACTTAAATTTGAAAGTATTTTAAATAAGGTAGTAAAAGAAATTCGAGCACAATTCAAATATTCTTTATTGATAAAATCGTACATTTTTTTAAATATATATATATAAAACAACAAATATTTTAGAATTTTTAAACACCGTAATATAAAATTTAATCAATAGTTTTAGAATGTTTTAGTACTTAATTTGAGTTTAGTGTTTAATTTGGTTGGAGTATATGGCACCTGTAAGTTAAAGGAAAGCATAAAAACGATATATTCAGAAAGTATCTAATTGTTGAAGTCTCTAACGAAAGTATCGAATGTTGCGGATGCCTAATATGCATATTTAAAAATACGATATTGTTTCTAAGGAATGGAAATTTTTTTTTTTTTTTTTTCAATTCAAACTTTTATTGAAATAACAGAAATGAAATGAAAATTAATTCAAAAAGTTTTGAAGGAAGCATTTACTACTTTGGGGTTCATTATGTTATCTCGATACTAAAACACCTCCTTCACATAATTCTGCATAAAATATCAAAAAGGGTTTTGCAAGGAAAACAAATATGTAAGAACTGTATACGAGAATGACCCTACCAAAGTGGCCACAATTGTATTATTGCCAGTTAGAGCATTACAGATATTTGACCAATTTAAAAATTACTATGTTTTTCTGAAATTTTGCTCAGAATGACATATTTAATATGTACCTTCAAAGGGGAAGTAAATATTTCTTTGAATTATAATATGTAGAACAAATTGAGTTTCTATCAAATTCCATAGTAACTGGCGAGTTAAAAGGCGCTTTTATATCATTAATTTACCATGTTCCTCTATTTGAATAACTTCTCTTTTTAAAAAAATCGCGTTTTTATTTCATTTCGGAATGTTTTCCCGAATCTATGCGATGAAAGAAAATCTTGCTGAAGGATAAATGAGAGAAAAATTAAATTTTCAAAACGAAATGCCTTTAATCCCAATTTAAAATAAAATTTAGTGAATGGTCCCTGAGATCATACATTCAAATGAGGTTTCTTGAAGGGAAGGAGAGAAAAAAAAGGAATTCAATTGCATGTATTTCTCTGCAGAAAAATGACGGTATTTTGAAGGACGAACGGAAGTCTAACAACATAAAACTCGATCCATTGAAGTTTCTGACATTTGACAATGAATTTCTTCTGTCTTCAAGGAAGGCCGCCTGACTGCGAGAGTCAATCAAACAAAAACAACTTCACGAGGTCTTAACTGCGGTCCCTTTTGTTTTCTTTTGGGTTTTTGTGGACATTCTAACTTCTTTTGATCGATCACTTAAGCCAAAAATCCAATCTCTTTTCGACAAAGTTCTTTTATCATTTTTTTTTATTATAATCATTGAAACTTCGCCGGTGCATACATTGATGACAAAAGAAGAAAAAAAGATAAACAGAAAGATAAACTTTCGAGGAAACCTGCTCAGATTCTTTTTTCTCTTCACTCATGTGAATGTCCTTTAATTACAGAAATAAGGAATTATAATCACATTATAGCAGGCAAATGGATTAAAAGATAATTGAGAAAATTAATCTTTGCAACAGAGTACGTACAAATGCGACGCAAAAAGGTTAATGAATTATATCTCGGGGAATTTCAGATTTTATGAATGTTTCGGCGGTTGAGAAAGCATAAAGATGAAATGTAATAAATATTGAGGTTTGATTTCATTTAATAAGGCCTTTGACTTATTATTCAACATTTTAGAGCTAATGTTTATTCATAAGAAATAACTTGGATAAGGAATTCTATGTTATCTTCAATAGCTATGAATGGTTTTTATTACAGATTTTAATTTTTACCAAGAAACTTTCTTCTTTACTTATGCTTATAAATTTATTTAAAAAAATTCCTGGAACTAGTGAAAGGTAGGAAAGAAATATTAATGATATATTATTTTCTGTTTATAATACATGGATTAAGGCAATAATATATACACAAAAAGATATTTTATAACATAAAATATACGATTTCTGGTATAGAGATAAGATATCGGATTGAAAACATTTGAAATTTAAGTCTTTGTTGAATCATTTACAAATTAGTAAAACTTGAATAAAAGGTACCTGCAGTTTTGGGCCCTAAAACGGATGATTTAACAAAAATAGAAAAATAGAAGCAAGTTTCTCTTACATTCTTTTAAGCAATTAGATTGCCTTATTTGAAATATCATTATATAACAAAGCGTAATATGTTTTCTATTGTAAACAGCAAAAATATTTCGCGCTTTCTTAACAATCATTACTGAAGTATTAATATTCATTCATTTATACTACAAATGTTTTTAACATGATTAATCCGTATACTGAATTGAATCACATTTCGGAAAGAAATACGATTGAAATAACTCTCGTCTTAAGAATAATCAGCTCACTTATGAGAGGTTCAATTTCGTCGCTCGTCTCATATACGTTATTATAATTGTTATCAGAGACCAGTCTTTGTGTATTGGGCATAGGTTATTTATAAGTTGGAAAAGTATACATGCATGTTGAAAAAAAAATCATTCAAAACTCTCAACATGATAGATCGCGGGATTTATCTACCAAATTTGCGAATTGTTTCTTCTCGATTAATAAGTATTCAGTAAAACAAAGGGAGGAATCAAAATTTTCATAATCTTATTTTAAAATAAATCGAAAATTTGAGTTCTCCCGAGATAAATTCTTCGCACATAAACCATTCATGTACCAACCACTTTAAAAGTTAAAATATTCAATTTCAGTGATATCTATTTCATTTCTATTGCGTTTTCTTCGATTTCCTTAAATTTTTGAAAATGTTTTGCAATAATATTTTTTTTACTATTTTAATTACTGCTTTATGACACATATGCATGGGAAGTTATCAAGGACAGTTGTTTTTGAATGTTTGCCCTCTGCACTTTAATTAAGAGTAGCTTTAAATTATAAATATACCCAATAAGTATGATTTAAATTTTTTTAAATAATACAAATAAAATATTAAAAATGTTATGTTTTATTTTAGAGGTTTCAATCATTTTTTAAATTATTTTCTATTTGTTATAAAGCCGATGAAAATTTATAAAAGATTCCGAAGGATTGTAAAGCGCAAAATATCTTAATGTCTTCCTTCCATTTCTTCTGTATAACATTGAAAATGAAGATGAGCCAGTTGCGATTCAAGTAATATTTCTGAGAGATTTTTTGGGAGATTAAAAAAAAAATCTGTTGTAAACAGGCAAAACTACCGCACAGAGCCTTTTTGTAATAATAAAGAATAATAATATTTTTTTGAAATTAGTTTCATAGTTGAACCTTCATTTTTTTTAAAATTGAGTGGTACATAAAATTGGTATCAACCCGAAAGTTACTTTTAGAAGATAGTACGAAAAAACTGTTTTTTAAATTACGCTTTTATAATGCATGCGAGTCATTTTATCCATAAAAAAAGGTCAGTTTGTTTTCAAAAACAATTCCAAATGCACATCCGAAACAAAATAGAAGTTCAAGATTTCATTGTATTTCTTCTTCAATTTTTTATGAATAGAACATAATAAATTAAAAATATTTTTATGACTTGTTATTTAAATGAGCTTATTTCGAAGAGCAAGAATTCCTTCTAACGTACACATCTTAAGATTACATGCTCTGATATAATGCCTTTTTATGATCAGTAAACCCAAAGCACTAAAAGTTGAACAATTGTTCAGTTACTGGCTAAAAGAAGTATGCAATTTCAAAAAGTTCAAAGAACTTCACGATGAAACATTCTATCAGCCGTTATAAACTTAATTTTAAAAAGTTAAGTTTCTGATTTGCCACCTGGAGGGTTTTATTTATTTTTGCTAACAATAACAGAATAGAGTGGTTTGCGTGGAGCGTACGTTTTGAAAGAATTAGTTTGCAATTATTACATTACCGTTTCAAGAAAAATAGCTGTTGTTAAAATCTGTCTAAATGGGAGCATTTGTGTTTATCAAAATTTCCTTGCCGGATTATAAATCTAAATAATGAAAGCATCAAGCCCAATTAAATAGCTCATAATATGATCCAAATGTATTTAAAAGTAATTCGGATATTTAAAAAATCCAATTAAAACCGATCATTAAATTTTAATAATTTCTTCCCCCAGCGATTCACGGAATCGCATTTTACATTACACGTCAGTAATGGGACTACGTATATTTCACTTCGTGATTTCCTCTTGAGTTAAATTGAAATGTGAATTTAGAAAAGAACTTTTAGTTTATTATTATAACTCGCTAACAAACATTAATTACCTATTTCTAGCTAAAAGTTAGCTTATCTTTAGAAATAGGAATTTTTTTATGCGCGTTTTCTTTTTCATAATCAATTGACTAAGACAAGGCATTGAACTTGCAACATTGCCAAGGCATTGGAAGCAGGGATCTGCTACGATCCTGCCACGCGTCGTGTACAAAAGGCAGGTTGTGGCGGGAAACGAGCAATGTTATGTATAACGTCCCTCAATGGTTGCTGCTGTTCCTGATTATAGCTGCACAGTACGTAAAGGGTTCATAAATTGCTCTTGGAATATGTTTTTTTTTTTAAGTACATCACTTTGAAGTGAACAGAACTCATGTTAAAATGTGCAAATTAAAGTATGTAAGCAGTTTACACCCTTTAACTTTTTCTCTAATAAATTCTTGAAACGTGAAGTACAGTATATAAACTACTGGTACAGAACTTTCTATTTTAACTCGGTACGTTTTCGGTAACTGATTCTTTGTTCACCGGGATGCGTTCACATTTTACGTGACTTGAGATGAATGAGAGCTTAGTACTCAATATGAAGTGAGAAAATGCGTATTGTAACAGTGAATGTGATTAAAAAAAAACTTGGTTATTGGTGGACAAAGAAATACGTTCATAGAACTCCTTCTTATCCGGCTT